>CAUYLG010067246.1:0-242690 GCA_963573385.1 Cacajao melanocephalus
TCTGGAACAATCTAAACTGGCCATGGCAGTTCCAGGGGCAGGGCTGACTTTGAACTCCAGCAGGAAGTGCAGTGCGGGGCCAGCTCACCCACTTCAGCGTCTCTTTCCTTTGCATTGTCGTTTAGACCCCAACAACACCCCTAAGTCCTGTAGCCCTGGGGGAGAAGAAGCTGGTGGTGGGGAGCGAAGCCTTGTTGAGCATCTACGGCATGCCCGGCCCTGGGGCTACGGCTGGGAGCTGGACAGGCCGGGCTCTTGCCCTCTTGGGGCCTGTCTTCTAGTGGGGAGAGAGATAGAGATGGAGGAAAGAAAACACATACCAGAGGATTTCAGAGGGCTCCGAGGGATCCGGGATCCGGGAGAAGGAACGCGATGATGTCATACAGTCCTTGTGGGGGAGGGGCGGCCAGCCAGGGCAGGCAGGGATGGCCTCTCTGATGAGAAGGAGGCCACTGGGCTGAGACCAATGAATGAGAAAGAGCCAGCCACGTGGTAATCTGGGAAAGGGCGTCCGCTTGCAAAGGTCCTGGGACTGGACAGTTCTTGGTGAAGTCTGAGGTACAGAATGATCCCTGGATGAGCGCCTGAGTGCCTGAAGCACGGGTGGAGAGGGTCAGAAACCAGCGTGGCTGCAGGAGGGCATCGTTTAATGATCTCTGAGTGTCAGTTCTGCAGGATGGAAACCGTTATGAAGTTGGGCGGTGGCGATGTTGGTGCAATAATGCCAATGTACCCAATGCCACTGAACTGCTGGTTTTTAAAAAGTTAAAATGCAAGTTTTGCATTATATATACTTTGCCATAACAAAAGGAAAAGGAAAAAATATAATTACTTTATGAATTTGAGATGAAATGATGCAGCCAAATTTAGTTTGGTTCCCAAAGAGTAGGCCCTCACGTATTTAAATATTACCATCATTATGATGGTACCCCATCAGTGCTAGGGGATACTTTATGAGGGAGGTGGAAGATGAGGAGGAAGAGGAGAGAGGAAGAGAATCAGCTTCTATTATCCATAGCAGGATGCCTCTGGAGTTGTTTGAGGTAGAGAGGTACTCCGTGTGATCCTTTTTATATTATAACATTGATTAACCGGGTCTTTACAATTATAGAGTACAGGATAAAGCTAACTCAGCCCCATCCTAGTAATCTCGACTCCTCGAGTATTTGTGAGGCATCTGGTACATTCTCTACAGTCCCAAAGTTGGGACCTACTGAACCAGGTGTTGTGCATTAAATGCAGGGTCCAGGACACCTCCCAGGTCACCTCTGCCATTTTACAAGAGCCACGTCATCTTCTCGGGGCTGTGAGCATCCCTTCACACATGATCCTTCCCACACACCTGCCACAGGGAATGAGGCAGGAACCACCTATGGATGCCCAGAGACACCGAGAAAGAGGCAGCGTAGTCCTCGAGCCTCGAGGCTGTTACCATCTTGGACACCCTCCCCCAAAAGTAAGACCACCTACCATCTGGGCTTCTGTCTCACACAGGGCATAGCCTCTCTTCGTGGCCAACTGTTTTTAACAAGGGTCCGCCAATTCTGCTGGTATTGCACAGACACGGGGAAAGGGAGAGAGGAGACAGGACCTTGTCCATGAGCTGTTCATCCCTTTAACAGCAGTGCCGGTGTCATGGTTGATGGGCAAAATTCCTACAGACACCTTCTCTTAGAAACTCATTTCCCACTGGAACCAGATGCAGGCTTCTCCAGGAAACAGCTCACTACCTGACACAATCCCCAACCCCCCTCTGTCTTCTTTTCCCTTTTGCTTGGGAGATTGTTTTGCGCCACTGCCAAGAGAGAGACCTTAGGCTGTGCACCGGGTACAGCATCTATGTTTACTAAGGAACCTGGAGTCCCTCTCTTGAAAAATAGAACAGGATTTTTTTTCTTTCCTGTGAAAGCCATTGCTGTAGCTAGGGCTGTCAGAAGTGTACAGGCTTTATCTAAAGTCCCTGAGGACCTGCATAGCCCACTTTGCTTCTCCATGGCTTAAGGGGACTCCTCAGGCATCTCAGGCTTTTCCTCTGGCCTGAAACAAACCTCTGCTGTCCATGTGGATCTGGACTGTCACCCAATCCCCTGTCTGCTGAGACCCCTAATAGGATATCTGGCAGTGAGAGACAGCATCTGATCTTATCAGCTTCTTCTCTGGCAAGCTTGGCTCCACCAAAATAACTTTTATCTGGAAATAAAATAATGCAATTAATGTCCTGACTGTCTGATACCCTCTGGAGTGATCTCAGCTCTGATGATTTAATGGGACCCCCTAACTGCTAATTACCCAGGGCATTTATTAAGTCAAAGACATTTGGTTTGCAAACAAAGCCAGTGAGTGCACAAGGAGATCTTGTGCAATGAAATGAATACACAGCACGGGTTTTTTTTTCGTTTTCTCTTTCTCTATTTGGATCTAAAATGGCTACATTCCCCACACCCCACCCCTTTCCGGGGCAGGAAAAGTGCATGCCCCTCGCAAGTGTTGTGACTGCATTTACGTCACCTAGGAATTTTCTTTTTCTGGCTTACTTTCTGGCATCACCCGGCCGAGAGGCTCCAGGAAAATCGTAAACTCTGTTGAATGGCACCGCAGTAACGGCTGGTCCCACGGAACAGGCCTGTGCTTTTGTCTTGTAATGTTACAGTGAACTTGGCCGGGAACCCGAAGCCGCCAGCTGTGTGCCAGTTTGGCTCTCTGTGTTTCTGAAGGGAGGTGGGCTGCAGAGTGAGGAGGGCTGAACAGGCCCCAGCAAGCTCGCTCCAGATCCTTGGGGGGCTCCAATCAGGCCGCCTGGCATGGGATGGCCCCGATGCCTCCGAGAGCCCATCCAGAACCTTCTTTTACTCACTTAGGGCTCGTGCAGTACACATAGGAAGCCCTGGAGGCAAATGGACTCGATCTGCCCAGCTCTGCCAGGAATAGCTGTGTGACCTTCAGTGAAGCAGTTCATCTCTCTGGGCTTCAGTTTCCTTGTCTGTAAAATGAGGAGAGACTGGAGTGGGTGAGGAGTTTTTCAGCTCATCTCATCCTGGAACCTTATTTTCTAAGGAAATCTTCCCAAGATGTGTCATTTGTAAAAAAGAGAAAAGTTGAGTTCTTCTGTTTAAAGAAGTCAGTTGGTAGCTCAGTTGCATCTGCTAAGTACTCCTGCCATCTTTTCCAGGAGGATTCCGGGGGTCACACCACCAAATGCTCTCTGAGGGGATTTTCAAGCTTGTGCTTCTGTGTTCTACCATTTGCCAAAACCAGCTTCATTCAATTAGTCATTCTGTATCTATTGATCGATCTTTATCAAGCTTGTCCAGTCCAAGGCTCTAGGGCCACATGTGGCCAAGGACAGCTTTGAATGTGGCCCAACACAAATTCCTAAACTTTTTTAAAACATGATTTTTTTCATCATTTTCTCTCTCTCTCTCTTTTTTTTTTTTTTTTTTTTTGGTCATCAGTTATGGTTAGTGTGAGTGTATTTCATGTATGGCCCAAGACAATTCTTCTTTCAATGTGGTCCAGAGAAGCCATAAGATTGGACACCCCTGATGTATATCTCCTACCTACATGTCAACTAGGTTTGCCCTTATTAATTGCCAAACTTAAACATATCTGAGAATCCCCTGGAGACTTGTTCACACACAGGCTTCCAGGCCCCACCCCTGAAGTTTCTGACTGGGATCTGGGCTGGGGTCTGGACTATGGTCTGGACTGGGGTCTGGAGTGGGGTCTCAGCTGGGGTCTGGGTTGTGCATTTCTAACAAGCTCCCAGATGAGGCCAATGCCGTGGTTCCAACTCACACCCTGAGAATCCCAAAATCATCTTCCCCATTTGCTCACAGAGGGGGCTTCTTCACCTTGATTTTAGTTGTTTTAGCAGAAACTAAAGTGTGAAGAACAAGAACAGTGCTCTGTAGTTTCTACGGGCACAGAGCAGAATCGCCAGAAGGGAGTTGCGTCCAGTTTTGAAAGCTCTGTGCTGGAATTTGGGACCTAACAGCATTTGTGTCATGGGATACTTGCGTTTGCTAAATTCATTTTTTTCTCTTTTACAATTAGATCATAAAAGTCTGACTGGTTATAGTTAATTAGATGAGTGTTTAAACAACCTGTTACCCGGTCCCATCCCATCCTGGGTGAGCATCTAGTGGAATTCTCACACATCCGTAAGGGACACATGCAACCGTGTCGCTCATGGCGTTGTTTATGGTGGTGAGAGCTGAAGAGCCCACCACTGGCCCAGTGGACAGTACAACGTGGGGGCGCCCTCCATGAAGTCAGGGGTGCCAGCTAGGGACAGTGCGTATGGACCCAATACAGTGGGTGGATCTTAATACCGTGGTGAGGGGAGGGGTGGAGAGGGGAGAAAAACAGAATGAAATATTTAACACAAGACCATTTATGCAAATTATTTCCACACTAAGGACACACTTTAGACCCATTGGAACTGTTGCCCACGTGGTGAGAAGGGATGGGAGTAGGAAACCCACAGGACGGGGCCTAGAGAATAAAATGAGAGTAGGGCTCCCTTGGGCCAGGGAGGAAGGTGGTGCGCCAGCAGCCAAGGGCTGCGATTCGTTGGCTGTCTGCACCTGAGTTAAGAAACCAACACAGAAAAAGTGAAAATGTGAAAATGTGTGTCTTGGGCATCCACACACAGTGCTAATGGCTTCTTTCCCGCCAGCCTCTCTACCTTCGTCAACCTCAGGTTGCCCGTTTTCATCACAGCAGTACAACCAAGCCCTGGCTCTGTCCTGGCGCCTGCCCTCCCTGTGTGTCCACAGTGGCCAGGGAACTCGGGGGCATGGCCAGTGGAAAATTAGAGAGAGGAAAGAAATGACTCATCCAGGTTCCTTTTTCCTTTGTTCGCATTCCCCTCATGATCAGGGATGACGGGGATGACTGTGGCCAATTTCCTTTGTGCAGTTTTAGGGCAAAGTTGGTATGGAGTGAACTCATGGGTCATGGACCTGGCTATATCAGTTTCAATCAAGGGACTTGTTTAAAAAAGTCAACACAACCACTAAATTCCCAATCTCCACTCCATATCGGGTTCTCTGGGACTGGGATTAAAGAATCTGCAGTTGTGTTTAAAAAAAAAAAAGAAAGAAAAACGTTTCCTTAAGTTTTCCAGGTGTTGGGAATAAACCTAAGTGGGGGCTGGGCTTGTGCCCCACACCTGTGCACTCTGCAGGTACTGAGATGGTGGGGGTGGGAAAGGGGGGGGGGGCTTCCCTGCGCCCCCTGGTGGTAAGGACAAGGGGCACGCCACTCTCCCTAATGGGAGAGCCAGGCCAGGGGCAGGTAGGAGCCCCACAGAAGCCGAGTCTGTGATGATACCAGATGGGAGGGGTGAAACCACCGCTCCACTGCGAGAACATTCCACCCCTTGCTTTTCTGTCCCGCCCTGTGTTCACTGCCACAGGCATTATGTCCTTCAATCTCATTTGTCTTCCATGTGTGCCTTTCCAGAGTCCCGAGGAGTGATTTTATGGAGGAACTTAAGCCCGTGTGTCAGGACATTAGGGAGGTGTTTTGTGGGAGATGTGTTTTCTCCCTTTCCCTCACATCTCTTCAAGCCTATGCTCAGGCCAAGAGGTCTAATAAACAGGACCGTGATTCTGCCGACATCTTGGCTAATGGGAAAGCATCACCGCTGCACGGGGAGAGGCTTCTAAACGCCTTGTCCAGAGGGCCAGATTGCTACTACATGGTTTGTTATGTCCAGAAAATGCAGAGACTGCATGTGAGCCAGGGCGTGCTGGGGGCAGGCATCCACCCCCGTGTGTGAGCAGACATGGCCCTGCCCTCCGGAAGCTTAGAGTCTAGTGGGGAAGTGGTCAAATAACCACGCACATAGATCATTAGAACTGGAGGGTCTGATGAAGTTTAATCTGAGACCGGAAGGTGAGGAGTTGGCCACAGTGACAGCTGGGAAAAGAGCACCCAGGAGGGAACAGCATGTGTGAAGGTCCTGCGGCAGGAATGGGCCTCTCACGTGGAGTGTGGCTGCAGTGGAGGCTGGAGAGGGAGGCCGGGCCGGGCCAGGGTGGCTCAGCATCCACAGGGAGGACCAGAGATCTGCTCTGGGAGCCCCCATGTCATTGGATGGGTTTCACTGGGGAGTGGCATAATCCCATTTGTATTGTTCTTTTTCCTGTTGTAATAAATGCACGTGGTTAAGAAAAATCAAATAATCCTGAAGAGCCTTTAGTGGAAAACACACTGTTGGTGGGAATGTAAATGAGTGCAGCCACTGTGGAAAGCGGTTTGGAGATTTGTCGGAGCACTTAGACCTCCCATTTGACCCAGCAATTCCATTAACCGAAAGGAATATACACACACGACACACATGCATGTGTATGTTCATCATGGCACTAATTCACAATAGCAAAGACGTGGAATCCACCCAAATGTCTATTGACAGTAGACTAGGTAAAGACAATGTGGTCTGTACGCACCGTGGAATACTACACAGCCATGAAAAGAAGGAGATCATGTCTTTGCTGCAACACGGATGCAGCTGGAGGCCATTATCCTAAGCAAGTTAACACAGGCACAGAAGATTAAATACAGCATGTTCTTACTCACTTATAAGTGGGAGCTGAATGATGAGAATACATGGACACCTAGAGGGGAACAACACATGCTGGGCCCACTCAAGGGTGGAGATTGGGAGGAGGGTGAGGATGGACAAATTGCCTAGCAGGTACGATGCTGATTACCTAGGTGATGAAATAATCTGTACACCAACCCCCTGCGACATGCAATTTACATATGTAATAAATATGCATGTACCCTCTGAACCTAAAATAAAAGTTGGAAAGAAAATGAAAACACCAGCTTCCTGCTTTATTCCTCCCATGCCCAGTGCCACTCTCCAGAGTAGTCATTTTGAGTTTTTCATTTTTGTCCATTTGTTCTCAGCTCTGTATTTTCACTCTGCTCATTATAGTAGAGAACATTAGTTATCACCGAATGAATGAATAAACTCCCACCCAAAACCCACCTGGGCACACTCAGGAAGAATGTCTGGAGGCTTGGAAGCCTTGGGGCAGCCGGCAGCCTCCTTGCTGAGTGATTCCAAGCACACTGCCCATTGGCATGTGGAAAATAGCACCTGGTGTATAAGTTAAGAGTGTCACCACCTCTTGGGGGCTGAATGCCAGAGGGGCTGAGAGAGCTGTGATCCCCATGGGGTTTGGAGTCTAAAGCCTGTGCTGGGCCAGGCGGGCTCTGCCAGGTGAGTTGGTTCAGGTCCTGCCCTCTCTTTCCAGGGCTTGTGTTGAGACTAGAAAGCCTGGCTGCTTAGAGGTGGCAGATGATATGAAGAAATAATCATGTAAGGGCTGGCTGTGTGGGAGGTAAGGGGAAAGGAGAAGGGGGTTGGGAGGAGGGGAGCTCAGAGGAGGGAGGGAGTGGGAGAGCAAACACCATGGCTTCATCATCCAGGCCTAGCACCGGGAAGGATAAACCCCGACTATGTTGCAAGAACTTCCACTGTTCTCACACAACCAGGTAAGTGGTGTTCAGGTGGGTGGCATCCAGGTGAGGGGCATCCAAATGAGTGGCACCTAGTGAGTGGCATCTAGGTGAGTGACATCCATGTGAGTGGCATCTGTATGAGGCATCATCCAGGTGGGTAGATTCCAGGTGAGTGGCACCCAGTTCAGTGGTGCCCAAGTAAGTAACATCCAGCTAAGTGGTGTGCAGGTGGGTGACACCCAGGTGAGTCACACCCAGGTGAGTGGTGCCCAGGTGAGTGGCGTCTAGGTGAATGGTGTCCAAGTGAGTGGCGTCCAGGTGAGTGGCATCCAAGTGAGTGGTGTCCAGATGAGTGATGTCCAGGTGAGTGGCGTCCAGGTGAGTGGCATCCAGGTGAGTAGTGTTCAGGTGAGTGGCATCCAAGTGAGTGGTGTCCAGGTGACTGACACTCAGGTGAGTGGTGTCCAGGTGGGTGGCATCCAGGTAAGTGACATCACCCAAGTGAGTGATGTCCAGGTGGGTGGCATCTGGATAAGTGGCATCACTCAGGTGAGTGGCGTCCCGGTGGGTGGCACCATCGAGGTGACAATAGCTAACAATTATTGGGCTCATTGTGGACAGGCACTGTGCCAAAAGCTTGACATCACTGAACTCAATTCACCCTCGCCAGGAGCTTATGGGCCATCCCTTTGTCACCCATACCTTAGAGTTGAGACAATCAGAGGAGAAAGGACTTCCACATAACAACCAGCAGCTGGAGAGTGGCCTCCTACCACCACCAGGCCCCCAGCCCAGCCCTGGAGATCTGTGAATGAATGATCGGATCCCCACAGGCCAGGTGGGCTGGGAGGAGTCTACTGTGTCCTGGGACAAATGTATGTGAGCAGCTGAGTGTTTCTCCTTTCTCAGTCCTGACTTCCCACAGCTCTCCCCAAGCACACTGGTTTACACTGAAACCCAAGGCATCAGAACCTTCAGGAATCTTAATATGCAAGGAATCGATGGCAAAGAAGGCGCTGAGGAAGAGTCCCCCATAGGCCAGGCTGGAGGGAGACACAAGATGGTGGCCTGGCCCTCCAGGTGGTGGAAATGGGACCAGCAGGGGCCCTGACGGATCCGGGAAGCCTGAAGAGTGGAAGCTTCCTCCCCTCTCAGGTACGACTCAGCCTCTGCTGGGCAGCGCTACGCCCCACTCCCTGCCCGTGCACCTCCCGGCTCAGGAAACAAGCCCCCAGGAGTCACCTCTGAAGCTCCCAGTCTGGCCTTGAGGTCCGCACAACCTTCAGTATCTGGGCTCAGCCTGCAGCGGGTCAGGGGTTTGCTTCGTGCCCCCAAGCTAAACCTCCTCTACGTGGGGACGAGGACGCTGAATTTCCTCTGCGTGGGGACCAGGAGGCAGAGCCCCTCTGTGTGGGGACGAGGAGGCTGAACCCCCTCTGCATGGGGATGAGGAAGCTGAACTCCCTCTGCGTGGGGACCAGGAGGCGGAGCCCCTCTGCGTGGGGACGAGGAGGCTGAACCCCCTCTGAGTGGGGACGAGGAGGCTGACTCCTCTGTTGCTGTTCCCTGCAGCCTGGGGGCCCAGGCTCCCCATGGAGGCTGAGGGCTTCTAGACCAAGGGATCATGGAATAGGTTCTGCTGTCCCCACAGGAGGAAGCAGATGGAAGATGAAAAGGGGTGGGAGGCAGGCAGGGGAGGGGAAGGGAGAGAGAAAAGGGAAGGGGACGGGGAGGGAAGGACCCTGAACTCAGCTCCTACTCAAAGTTTTCAGACAACTCCTTGCTGTCCACCCTTCCCTGGAAAGCTTGCAAAGATGAGGGGGTTGGCTCATTTCAGAGTAGACGTTTATGAGGAAACGGAGCTAGATAAAAGCTTTAACAGTCACCAGGTCCCAGAGTGTTCACTCTTCATGGGCCTGTGTGCTGGGAGGGACGGCGAGTGGGCCAGGGGACCTTTTGTCTCAGGAACACGGACCCTTGGAAGTCTGGCAGGAAAAGGCATCTCCCAGGAGAGCATCTATTCACGTTCATCGGAAATGGCAGCCACTGGCCCAGGGACAGTGGGTGGAGGGAGCAAGGGGTGGGACAAGGATGAATCATTCATTCATTCATTTATTCATTCAGCCAGCCAGCATATATTTCTTTAGCAGTTATGGTGCATTCCAGGCCCTGGTCTCTGTGCAGGAGACGCCAGCAAAGACCCCGTCCTCAGGAAGCTTCCACTTCAGTGCAGGAAGACCCACAATCCATGAGGCTATGAGCCTGATGTGGGCGTCAGGTCCTACGAAAGAAAATAAGGCAGGGTAACAGGATGGAGACTTCAGGTGCTGCGTGAAGCTGTTTATGTAGGGCCTGAAGGGGGGTGGTGGCCACCACTGGATCCCCAGAACTCTGCACTCCTGGAGAGACACAAGAGGTTGGAGTGGAAGGAACGACAGGGAGGGCCAGGTGGGGTTGGCTAGGAAGGCCCAGGGCCCTGTGATGAGCCTCAGACTGCAGCTGGCTGAGTTGAGAGCCGTTGAGGGTTCAGAACGGGGTCGCGATGGGACCCAACTCAGGTGTTACAGAATCACATTGGGTGCTGTGTGAGAACGGACTCACATTGTAGGCCAGGTGCCAGCAGGGAGGTGCATTCTAGGCTACTGTGATGAACCAGGTGATGGAGGGTGGCACCAGAGCCTGGACAGAAAGTAGAGGAGAAGGTGATTAGAAATAAATACACAAAGTATACAAATATATGTGTGTACATGTTAGTTATATATAAAATCTCATATATAATATATATGCTAATTATATAAAATTATATATATATACATATATATATATATCATTTGCAAAGAAACTTATTTTGTATTCCTTCCTAGACAGGGATCCTTGGGAGATGTGGGTTTGTCCGTCTTGTTCATTGTGCCTTGTCTGAGAAAGAACAGCCCTTGCCCCATAGCAATCCTCTTTCAGTAACTGTTGAAGAAACAAAAGTCATTTCTTAGCAGGAGGCTGAGACCCTAGAGGCTGAAATTTCATCCAGTCTTGGGAGAGTCAGAGTCCGGAATCCTCCTGGTCTCTACCCATCAATCCCAAAGTGAGGGTCTTTTTTCAGGGTCCCTGGAAGAGCTGATGGGAAAGTGGTTTATGAGTTTCTGAGTGCTATCCCTTGCTCTGGGCAGTGTCCTCTGAGATAAGAGACTCTTAAAAATGTAAAGGACAAACCACTTAGGGCTCTCCTCCCAGAGAAATGGGAACCGTCCCTTCCCCATCTCCATCCCCATCCTCCCTCCTCCCAGGCCCCCTCTGTAGCAGTTCCCAGCTGTGTGCACCCACCCTCCTAGTGGACTTCTCTGAGCCCCGCCCTGGGCTGGGGACCAGCCAGGCCCTGGGAATTCACAGAAGATAAGGCATTCCCTGCCCGGCTCATCCCAGCACAGGAGTGTGCCAGACCCACCAAGTGAAACTGTTTTCTGTACCTTCTGCCTCTGCTTTGGGAACTTAATATGCATCCTGATAAAAGTAACTGTGATAGCAAAACACCCTTTAAAAATTGCATGTTGAAATACAACAAAAATGCAGAAAAGAGTGCAAATCCCAGGCATGCAGCTCAATGAATTTTTGTGAAATCATCCCCACCCTGGAACCAGCCACTTAGCCCAGAAGCTCCCGTGCCCTTCCTGGCTGTCACTCCCATCTCCTGATTACGCTTATCAGGCCCTGGCCAACCAGGGCAGCAGAACTACTCTGAGTGGTATGGAAATACAGACTTATGACAGGGATTTAGACCCTCCTCAATTGAGGGAGGAGCTGACTGGGGGTCAGAAGCAAATTCCTCCCCAGGGAGGCTTCCAGAAACATCAGTGAGTGCAGCTTGCAGGGAAATCCAGAAAGCCAGCTGGCACATGGGGAACGGGGACAGGAGGCAGTGGAGGGATCTTCGGGACACAGCTGCTTCTGTGACTGCTGGTCCCAGGGTCACTGGTGGTCAGTGAGGCTCGCAGTTGGGAAGGAGACAGAGCAAGACCAAGCTGTCACCAGCCAGCACCTCCTTGCCTGTCTCTCCCTGGCAGCCAAGGAATTTTGGGGGTGGTCATGGCAGCTGCTCCACTTCCGCCTTTCAGATCCTGCTCACCTTCCTCTCTCTGCCAACTCCAACCTGGCACCAAGCAGGGGAAAGTGGCCCAACCCAGCTTGACGCCCCCGCAGATGTAGACCTGTGCACCTGGTTGTGAGCATGTTAAAGGGCGTCACACAGGGTATACCCTTCGGTGCCTGGATTCTTTTGTAAGTGTTATATTAGGGAGGTGCACTCTTCCTGTTGTGTGTGGCAAGATTTGTGCATTCTCATTTTCCCACAATATTCCACTGTATACCTAGCCCATAATTCAGTGATCCGTCCTGTTGAAAAGCATTTAAGGAGTTTCTGTCCGTTGGCTGTTACACACAGTGCTGCCTGAATGCTCTGGTGATGGTCATTTTGTGGACATGTACAGATTTTTCTTTCAATTGTGCCTAAATATGGAATCTGCAGGTGGAAGGCTGTGCTTATACCCAGCTTCAGTAGACACAGTTAGTTTCCAATTATGTTTCATGTGTTGCAAGCCCTTTTCACTCCTTGTCTTGGGTTCAAATGTTGACTCTGTTACTTTCTAGCCATTTGACTGGGAACAATCTATATAACCATGCAGAGCAACAATTTCCTACTCATCTGTAAAACAGGGATAAGAATAGTACCTCCCACATGGGTCCCTGTAAGGAAATGCGGTAATACAGGAAAATTTCTTAGAATAGTGACTGTCACGTACAAATTCTCAACCAATAAGCTGTTATTACTTTTCATTTTTAATTTTTATTGATTTATTTATTTTTTTGAGACAGAGTCTTGCTCTGTTGCCAGGCTGGAGTGCAGTGGCGCACTCTTGGCTCACTGAAACTCCGCCTCCCACGTTCAAGTGATTCTCCTGTGATTCTCCTGCCTCAGCTTCCCAAGTAGCTGAGCCTACAGGTGTGTGCCACCATGCCTGGCTAACTTTTGTATTTTTAGTAGGGACGGGGTTTCACCATGTTGGCCAGGATGGTCTCAATCTCTTGACCTTGTGATCTGCCTGCCTCAGCCTCCCAAAGTGCTGAGATTACAGGTGTGAGCCACCGCACCAGCCAACTATTTTTATTTCTAGTAATAGTGATGACCTTACCAAAGTCATAGAGGCAATCTGACTTTATCTGTAACTTATATAGGTAAAAGGGCAGAGCTTTGAACCTAAGTCATCTTCAAGTCTTCAGCACTTCACCCAGAGCCCGGCACGCAGTAGGAGCACAGAAAGCTTTATTGCATGGAATTCAGCACTTAGGCTGAAGAGTGGACGATGGTTGCTCGGTGCACTCATTCCCTCCTACAGCATAGCACACACCACAAGGATCATCCCCCACAGACGCATGGAAGAGACTGGGGGCAGAGTCTTACTCCTGACTCCTGTTTGCGGAGACTTTCAATGTCTCAGGTCCCTCTTAGATAACCTCATTTAATCCTCACAACAACCCTGCAAAGTGGGCTATTGCGACCCCCAGTTGATGGGTGACGAAACCCCCATACCCTGTCTCGTGGGTATACATACAACAGCAGTTGGCCCTGAGCTCTGAGTCTAGATCATTGCTCTTGGCTGAAGAAACCTCTCTGCTCACAAAGATGAGCATGGTCTCTGCTTTGCGGAAACTCATGGTCCTGTGGACAGCGGTGTGGAGGAAAAGCTTGGCATTCTGAGCCTGGAAATGCAGCGTTACATCCCCACTCACTCAGGCTGTGTGAACCTAGCAAGTGACAGGATCGCTGGGCAGTGAAAGAGAGAAACACAGAAGTGTCTGTGCCTGGAGAGCCATGAGGTCCATCACTGTGACTGCTGGTGTCATCACTCTCATGGCTGTCACCATTGGCATCACTCGGGGACTTCTCTGCAGACCCAGAAGCCAAGCTGGTGCCTGGCCCCCCTGGTTTGGGAGAGGGGCTGGGAGGGGACAGGAGGAAGGAGAAGGGACCTGTGCTAGCAGGTGATGCCATCTAAGACATCTGCATCGGAATCCCTGGAACCTGGGATTCCACTAGGTTACATGGCAAAGGAGGATTAAGGTGGCAGATGGAATGAATGAAGGTTGCTAATCAGATGACCGTAAAGTAGGGAGAATAGCCTGAATGAGACGAAATTGAGAACCAGGCATGGTATCATGAGAACGACTCAAACTGCAACTGCTGGATTGGAAGATTAAGGGGCTACAAACCAACGAACGTGGTGGTCTCTGGAAAAGACAAGACATGGACATGGCCTTGGGGCCACCAGAAGGAACCAGCCCTATCAGCACCCTGATTTAGCCCAGTGAGACCTGTGCCAGACTTTTGACCTCCAGAACTGTGAAATAATAAATGTGTGTTGATTTGTGGGAATTGGTTAGGCAGCCGTAAGAAACTCATAGTTCACTACAAGTATCTATTTAATGGCTAAACATCGAGAAGGAAATGCTTTGCTGAGAGCCTGCTGTGTCCCAGTTTTCTGACACTCAGTTTGAGTTGCCAGATTTGGCAAATAAAAATACAGAATGCCCAGGTACATTGGAATTTTAGATAAACAACACACCACTTTTACAAAAGTATGTTTCACACTATTGTGAAACACTCACTTGTTATTGCTTGAAATTCAAATGTACATGAGTGTCCTTATTTTGTCAGGCAACCCATGCAGTCACTTTCCAGATGACCCAGCGAGCCCTGATTCGTAGTCGGCAGGGAGAGCCAAGGTTTAACAGCAGACCCCAAGTCCCCGCTTCTGCCCTGATGCCCCCTACAACTTCCCAAAGTGATGGGGAAAGAGCCAAACACCTCATTGAAGGGTCCTTCTTGGGACAGGCAGGATGCACCACCTCCCGTCGGGTCCTCATATGCTTGGAGGAAGCCCGTTTGAGGGGTATCTATCTCCCTTGAGCTAAAGCTGAGATCAACCAATTGCTGATGATTCCATGAGACAAAGCCCTCTCCACTCCTTCAAGAGGAATGGAGAGGACTCAAGCGGGATCCATGGTCAGATAGTGAGGGCCTGGGGCAGGCCTTGGCCGTGGGTGTCTTCCTGCTGAGTCGGCATTCCCCTGAGCAAGGGTCTGAGGAAATCTGTTAAGGAAGCAAGAGGCCAAGGGAAGTCCTTCCTTCGGAGGGTGAGAGCGCTAACAGGAGGGAAAGCCACCGGGATGCGACATGGGACAGAATCTTGCCTTCTATTTCAGGGAACGTGGTACAAAAATAGGGTCCATGTGGAATTCTCTTTCCCCAACAGTGCTTTGCTGGAGGAGGGGCTGGTCAGTTCCTGAGGTTCAGCGACCCCCTGGCTTGGATGGACTTTCACAAACACCTCCAGGAAATACCTTATCAAATACGGTCACATACATGCACCGGCACACAAAAATAACCTCTGAAAAAAGCAGCGAGAATGGGATTGAACTTGCTTTGGCAAAGGTCTTTATGTGTATTGTTATTAGTGAGGGCTCCAAACCACCTCCAGTTTTTTCCAAGGAAATTAAAATGCAAGAGATCAAGGGATTTGCCCAAGGTCACGGTACACAATAGACGCTGCCCCAGTCTCCAGCTTCCAGGCAATTGCTTACTCTGGGAAGTGGGATGGCCTCTCCTTTCAAACTTTTTCAAAAATTTGTATTATTTTTTGAGAATTATTAATTTTTGAGAATATTGTTCTATTCTGTCACCCAGGCTGGAGAGCAGTAGCATGATCTCAACTCACTGCAACCTCTGCCTCCCAGGTTCAAGCGATTCTCCTGCCTCAGCCTCCCGTGTAGCTGGGATTTACAGGGGCCCGGCACCACACCATGCCCAGCTAATTTATTTATTTATTAATTTTTTTAGTAAACGCTGGGATTTGCCATGTTGGCCAGGCTGGTCTCAGACTCCTGGCCTCAGGTGATCTACCTGCCTCAGCCTCCCAAAGTGCTGGGATTACAGGCGTGAGCCACCTCATCCCGCCTGTATCACTTATTTTAAAATAAATTGAGGCCAGAGAAGAGAACTGACTTGCTCAAGATCACACAGTTACTCCCAGCACCAAGCCCTCTTCCCACCCTCAACGAATGGCAGGCTGGAGGGATGCTTCTAATCTCAAGAATAACATGCTTGAAAACCCAGCTCATCTTTCAAGAAACTATGTCTTCTTCTGAAATGTTATGTAAATGAACTTATATAAATAAAACCACACATATAAATGAGACCTATTTTGTCTGGCCTGTTTTTTTTCTAAGCGGAAACATTTTGACATTCATCCATGTTGTTACATGTATCAATAGTTCATTTCTTTTTATTGCAAAGTAATAGTCAGTAATTACTATAACATAGCTTTTTATTCATTCACAATGAATGGGCATTTGGATTGTAATTTTTTTTCTTGCCTTATTTCACTGTCCAGAATTTCCAAAACAATGTTAAAAAAGCAATTGTAAAGCAGATGTCACGATGAAGTATGATGTCAGCTATAATCTTTCACAGATGCCCTTTATCAGACTGAAGACAATCCTTTCTATTCCTTTGTTAAGAATTTTTATCAGAAAGAAATGTTAAATCTTGCCACATACTTTTTCTGCATCTATTGAAATGATAGCGTGTGTATGTGCTTAATTCATTAACATGACGAGTTACATTGATTTTGAGTGTTAAATCAATCATACATTCCTGGGATAAACCTTAGAAATTCTCCCTGACCCAGTCCCAGTTTCTTTCTTGCCTTTTTTTTTTTTTTTTTTCAAACTTCTGGGCACAACAATTCTCCTGCCTCACTCTTCCAAAGTGCTAGAACTATAGGCACGAGCCACTGCACCTGGTCAGGCTCTCTTCTGAGTAGTGTTAGCATAATGTATCCTCACCCATCCTTTTGGTTTTAACCTATTTGTGTCTTCGTTTTGTTGTTGTTATTGTTGTGTTTTTTTCTTTGAGACGAAGTGTTGCTCTGTCGCCTAGCCTAGAGTGCAGCAATGCGATCTCGGCTCACTGCAACCTCTGCCTCCCGGTTTCAAGCGATTCTCCTGCCTGAGCCTCCCAAGTAGCTGGGACTACATGCATGTGCCACCACATCTGACTAATTTTTGTATTTTTAGTGGAGTCAGGGTTTCACCATGGTGGCTAGGCTGGTCTCAAACTCTTGGCCTCAAGTGATCTGCCTGCATCGGCCTCTGAAAGTGCTGGGATTACAGGCGTGAGCCACCAAGCCCAGCCAGTTTTCTTTTTAAGTAGATTTCAATAATAGGAAAAAATTCTTATCTTTACTCATGTAGTTACCATTTCCAGTGATTATCATTCCTTTGCATAGGTTCGGATTTCCCACTGCTGTCGTATTATTCTGCCCAAAGGGCTAAATTAATTCTTGTACAGTGGTTGCACTTGCGATGAATTAGTTTAGCTTTTGCATGTCTGAAAGTCTCTATTTTGCCTTTGATTCTGAAATACATTTTTGCTGGCTGTAGAATCCTAGGTGGATAAGTTTTGTTTTGTTTTTGTCTTTTCTGTAGTTTTTCTCCTCATTACAGACAGTATTTTTCTCTTGTTGAATGCCTGCTAGTCTTTGACTGGGTGCCACATATTGTGAATTTTACCTTGTGATGTATTGAATACTTTTGTATTTCTATCATTATTCTTGAGCTTTTTGATGCAGTTAAGATACTTAGAAACAGCTTCCGGGTCTTATTTTTAAGATTTGTTGGGACTAAAGCAGTACCCAGTCTGGGACTGTGCCCCTCATTAAGGACCACTGATTGAGGGCTATTAATTCATTACTACTGAAGAAACACCCTTCTATAGACTCCACCCAGTGCTGCAAAACCCATCCTGAGGTTCTTCACTCTGGCTAGACGTAGCAAGCATCGTTTCCAACCGTGAGTAAGTGTTGGTCACGGCTACCTCACATGCCTTACCCAGCTGTCCCAGTTCATCTGTGCTGCTTCAACAGACTACCACAGACTGAGTGCTTTATGAAGAACATACATTAATTTCTTCTCATTCCAGAGGCTGGGAAGTTCATCAGGCTGCCAGCAGATTCACTTGTCTGGTTAGGGCTGCCTCCCCTTGAAGGGAGGAACACTGCATTCCCACTGGAGGTAAGAAAACGTGCACTGAGTAGAGCCTCTTTTTTTTTTTTTTTTTTTTTTGTGATGGATTCTCCCTCTGTTGTTAGGCTGGAGTGCAATGGCCTAGTCTTGACTCACTGCAACCTCTGCCTCCCTGGTTCAAGTGATTCTCCTGCCTCAGCCTCCTAAGTAGCTGGTACTACAGGCGCCTGCCACCATCCTTGGCTACATTTGTATTTTCAGTTGAGACAGGGTTTGACTACATTGGCCAAGCTGGTCTCAAACTCCTGACCTCATGACCCACCCACCCGGGCCTCCCAAAGTGCTGGGATTACAGGCGTGAGTAGAGCCTCTTTTATAATGGTCTGACCACCCCTTAAAGGCCCACTTTTAAATACTGTCCCATTGGCAATGCCTGAATTTTGGAGGGAATACTTTTGAACTATAATGCTGGCCTTGGATACTTCACTCTCCTTGTACATTGGTGCTCAGCTGAGTAACAGAGGACGATCCTCTGTGCATCTCCAGAGTCTGCTCCTGGTGAACTCTTCTCCTGAGTACTCTGTTCTTAGAACTCTAGCCACCTTGGGCTCCTTGGACTCTCAGCCCTATCTTCACAATACAGGGAGTCTACTGGGCTGCGCTGTAGCCTGGAAACTGTCCGTGCTGTAAGATGGGGCAACCACAGGCCTCCTCTTACTGGTTTCCTGTCTCCCAGGCATCACTGTTCTTTGCTGCTTGATATTCAATGTCTCAAAACCATTATTTCATCTTCACATTTTCCTTCTATTTTGTTACTGTAATTGTTTCTGATGGGTGTGTTAGTATTCTTGGTGATAAGATCTTCTCAGCCATTCTGGGATTGTCTCTCTCTCTCTCTCTCTCTCTCTCTTTCTCTCTCTCTCTCTCTCTCTCTCTCTCTCTCATATTCTCTGTGTCTCTCTTTCTCTAGCTCATTCACAAACCTCATTTTCTCATGACATCAGCTGCCACATGCCCTGGCTTGTCCTAACTCCATCTCCAGGCTTGGTCTTTTGGGTCTCATGTCCACTGCCATCTGATAATAGTCATTTTGTCTCTTACTTCACATTTTCCTGAGAGTATGTGATTGGCTAGTTCACAGCCAATGGATGGCCTGTCCTTGACCCACTCTGCCAATGAGGGTTACAAAATGCGGCTGCCCCCACCAGATTTTAAGAGGATATTTGAATGGAAAGGAGTGTACATGAAAGGGGATAATGAGATGTGGATAAAATTTTCATTGAATTAGAAGATACAAGTACCCAGCTACGTTTGAATCTTGCTCATTTTGACTGTCCTTTCACCATCTTGGCTTATCAAGAGAACAGTTTCCACATGAAAGAGCAAATAAAAATGGAAACATGACTAGGACCCAATAATCAGTAATGCAAATCTCTGGTAAACTTGGGTTGGAGCAGACAGCCAGTTCCATGTGCAAGTCCATCTTTTGACCGGTATCATGTTACAGAAAAACATGTTCAGGACCTTGGCAGCACAGTCTGCTCCAGCGTTCGGATGCTTGTACAAAGACAGGGAGAGAGGTGGGGCATGACCTCTTACATAGTTACTAACCAGTTGAGAATAAAACAAAGGAGTAAAGTGGAAGGCAGATCAAAATATCTCTACTGGGTGTGGTGGCTCACCCCTGTAATCCCAGCACTTTGGGAAGCTGAGGCAGGTGGATCGCCTGAGGTCAGGAGTTCAAGACCAGCCTGACCAACATGCTGAAATCCCATCTCTACTAAATATACAAAAATTGGCCAGTCATGGTGGCAGGCGCCTGTAATCCCAGCTACTCAGGAGGCTGAGGCAGGATAATCGCTTGAGCCCAGGAGGCGGAGGTTGCAGTGAGCTGAGATTGCACCATTGCACTTCAGCCTGGGCAACAAGAGCAAGACTTCTTCTCAAAAAAAAAAAAAAATCTCCTTTTTTACTGACCTATGCTAATAATGTGGAATGTCACTTATATCTGTATGTAAATGTGTATTCTAATATTAAATCCCATACTTAGGCAGCTTTATCTCCTCCAACTATAGGCAACCTTGGGCCATGCATGCCTTCCCACATAGGGGCCTGTCAACACAAACTTACAGCATGGAGGAACAGAAGGGAAGGCATGCTTCCCATGAAGCACTTCCCGCAAGAGAAAGACAAAGAGGCTGGCAGAGCTGTGCATGCTCAGCTTCTCCTTCTAGCTTCACTCATCCTACGAAGAACTGAGTGAGAAAGTGGGGAAGAAGCACACTTCCCCTAACAGTAGCAGAAGTCACAATTTAAATGGCTTAAACAATAAGGGAGATGATTTTACATACGTTAGTTCATTCCTCATTGCTATAAAGAAATACCTGAGGCTGTGTAATTTATAAGAAAAAAGGTTTAATTGGTTCATGGTTCTGCAAGCTGTACAGGAAGCGTTGCACCTCTGCTTCTGGGAGCTTTCATGGCAAAAGGCAAAGCACAGCAAGCACCTCACAGGGCAAAAGCAGGAGCAAGAGAGGGCAGAGGGAGGCGCCACACACTTTCAAATGGGCAGATCATCATGAGGATAGCACCAAGGGGATGCTGCTAAATCTTCCATGAGAAATCCACCCCCATGGTCCAATCACCTCCCAGCAGTCCCCACCGTCAACACTGGAGGCTACATTTTAACATGAGATTTGGTGGGTGGGGACATACATCCAAACTATATCAATGCCACATCTAGTCTCAAGATTGGGTGGTTCTAGGGCTGGTTCATTTGGTTTTTCCATTCGGCCTTTCCCTTCTGCCATCCTCAGCTCGTTGGGCTTGTACTCAGCTAGGACCTTCATGGTTACAAAGTGGCTGCAACCTCTCCAGCTATCACATCTTCACCCAATGTCCAAGAACTGAAGGGACCCTTTTCTCCAGGTGTCTGCATATTAGAGAGGAAATCCTACGTCACTAGATTCTAGCTGATACCACCTCCTCCTTTCTCAAGTGGCCAGAATTGTGTCTTGTACCTATATGGAAACCAAGTGCTGGCAAAGAGTAGGATGACCCTTGCTGGGCTAGACTAGTTGAAAGCTAGAGTGGGCCAGGTCGGCTGAAGTACTCAGCAGCCCCTTACCTGAACAAAGTCCAGGATCTCATATCAAATAATATGGGGCAGGAAGGCACAGACTATGGTCATAGAGTAAGAAGGGTGGGATATGTTAACCAGGAGAACTTGTCTCCTACAGGCTGTCTTATAACTTCACTGACTTGCAAAGGCAGTTGCGTCCCAGATGCTATAAATGACATCCTTCTTTCCTGTGGAAACGTTATTAGAAAAGATCACTCTGACCTGGTGCTGTGGCTCATACCTGCAATCCCAGCACTTTGGGAGGCAGAGGTGGGTAGATCATTTGAGTCAGGACCAACCTGGGCAACATGGTAAAACCCTGCCTCTTCTAAAAATATAAAAAATTAGCCAGGCATGGTGGCAGGTGCCTGTAATCCCAGTTACTTAGGAGGCTGAGGCAGGAGAATCTCTTGAACCCGAGAGTTGGGGGTTGCAGTGAGCCGAGATCGTGCCACCGCACTCCAGCATGGGCTAGACTCTGTCTCAAAACAAAAAATTCTATGTTGTCATGTAAAAACTGATTACAAATGGTTGCTAAATACAAACATGAGGTTTATCAGGGGCAAACAAAACATTACACCTGTAGAACCAAAACGTTTAAGCTAAAAGTGCTGTCACGAGTGTTCCTTCTGAGGGACTTTTTGAGTAGGCTGAACTGGAGCTGAACGTGAGTTTTCACTGAGGATTTAAGCTTTGTGAGGGCAGAAGCTGGTTTTCTGTGTCCACGGCTGCAGCTCTCTCCCCACCCTGCACACTGCACATGGCAGGTACGGGAGAAGTGTAGGTGGGAGGGAAGAAACACAGGCAGCTGCCTTGTTTTACTGATAAATCTCCACGAAGTGAGGAAAGCTCTACTTAATACCTTAAGGATCTTCCAAGTTGGTTTGAAATGAGGGTCATCAGTGTGGAAAATGTGTGCTGCTGATTCAGTGTTCATGAAATGACCTGGAATGTCCGTTCTGGGTACTGGGGCGGTTTCCTTGGACGGACAGGTTTCTCTGATGTGGTCCTTGCTCCAGGCCCAGCTGAGTCATGAAACATGGACATGGTGACTCACCAGGGATCAGAGTTCACAGGGCATGGCCAATCTGTATTAGGTTCTTATTTTGGAGTTCTTATTAATAATAAGCTCTAAAAGTGAGTGTCAGGCTTGTGGGGGAGGTTGCAAGTTGAATCTCGTCACAGCGGGGGTTTCCCCAGAAGAAAGGGGACCACAGATTTGGCTCCTCAGAAAGCTGGGACTAGATCCTGCATCCCATAGGCGTGGGCTGTGGGGCCCTGGCTAGTACATTTAAACAGAGCCCAGTCTTTGCTCCTCTCACCTATAGGGTCAGTGGGAACACTAAAAGAAATGGTATTTCTAAAGTGCCAGGCACATGGATGGCTCTCAGTAAGTGTCCAAATTGGAGACATTTACATTTTCTTGTCTAGAATGGAGTTATCATATTATTTGAGGGTAGCTGAAAATCCCCCGTTTCTTTGTTTCTGCAACATGTCATGAGGAAAGATACTTTATGTGTTCATTTTCATCTTCCCAACTAATCAAAAACAAAACAGATGCTAGGAAGGAAGCCAAATGCCCTCTGATCTGTTTCCAGATCCCTCCCCCAAACCTTAAGGCATCTCCTTTGCTGTGTAATGTAGGAATGAGGTCTTGTACCATCAACATCTCATGGCCATCCACTGTGCCAGGAGTCTGGTTGCTGGGGAAACCTCTGGTCTGTTTCCATATGGATGAGGGAATCATCCAGGACTCTGTTCCCAATGCCAAGTCAGACCAGTCATCCTCCAAATCCAATTACCTGAGATTATCGGTGGCTTTGGACACATCCCCAGTTGACTGTTCACACAATTTGTTGCTGGAAAGTAGTCATGCAATGCAGTCATTAGCTCTGGGACTCGGCCCTGTCTCTTAACTAGTTAAGTAAGTTAAGTAACTGGTTAAGTAAGTTAATAACCTCATGTTTGGGGGTTTTCAAGTCATTACTTTGCCAATGGCTATTAAGAGACTTATGGTAACCTCCTCATCAAATATGGCCCTATGGCCATTACATAGGCAATTCTTGGGCTATGAATCATTAAACTAACTTGGTTGACTTCTGTTGTCAGTGAGTCAGAGTGGCTGTTTAGAGAAAGGGTTTGGATGAACATTTGAAGATAGCTGAGGTAAGCTGGGGAGGCCAGATAAGATTCTGAAGAATTCCTGAATTCTCTACCCACCACACTCTTAGATTCTGGTCTCAGGTAGAACCTTTTGCTTTTTGTTTAGCTGCATTTAATAGCAGTGGCGATACAAGCTGCAGTGCCTTTGGATGAACCGTGGACTCAACACTCTTCATCTCAGGTAATCCTCCCAATGACCTTGTGAAGGTGGATGAGCACTCCCATGGAGAAGCTTTGCCTCCGTGAACTCACTAAGAGCCAAACCTCAGGGAGGGGCGGAGCTAGGGTCCCACCAAGTTTTTAATTTTACTATGAGAAGGAGCTTTTCCTTCTCCTCCACTTAATTGTTATACTAATATGGATTCATGAATTCCTATTTTATTCTCTGGGTTAGAGTCCCTTATGACCAGTATTCGTTCTGTTGCTCCAGTTGTCCTAAATTTGGCCAGCAGGTGTGAATTTTGATGCAGGTGGCTCATGTGGCTGGCGGCTGCCATTCTGGATGGGCAGTTCTAAAGCTAGGCAGCTGGAGCAGCACCCAGCTGTGCCCCTGGCCCGCCCCGTGACCTTGGGTGCACTCTTCACCTGTTTCATGCTTTTGAGTCTTGCTCTATAAAACAGGACTGGGACAGCCCTGGTGATAGATAGATAGATAGATAGATAGATACTATATGTGAAAGTGAATGGTGTATTTTTAAGTATTCAAATAACATAAAGTGATAGATACAAATTTCCTATAAATAAAAACAATTATTATATTCCTACTTTGCACTAAGGTAAGGTTAAAATTTAAATAACACAGCTGAGCACGGTGGCTCACGCCTGTAATCCCAGCACTTTTGGGGACTGAGGCAGGTGGAACACTTGAGGTCAGGAGTTCGAGACCAGCCTGGCCAACATGGTGAAACCTTGTCTCTACTAAAAGTACAAAAATTAGTCGTGCATGGTGGTAGTTGCCTGTAATCCCAGTTACTCGGGAGGCTGGGGCGGGAGAATCGCTTGAACCTGGAGACGAAGCTTACAGTGAGCTGAGATCACACCACTGTACTCCAGCTCTGGGTGACAGAGCGAGACACTGTCTCAAAAAAAAAAAAATTAAATAACACAAGAACCCTGTCATTGAGAAAAAAAAAGACATAATCAAATAAGAAAGAGAAGCAGGTGAACAATGTAACAGTACGCAGAAGTTCTGTCCATGGCATACACTGCATTTGGCTACTGCTATGTACTGTATGCCTTACGTGTATTATCCTGCCTCACTTTACGTGTATCATTCTACCTCACTTTACATGTATCATACCATGTCACTTAATCATTGCAGAGTTCCTACTTTTTTTATGGATAAGGAATTTAGTTGGTGGCACTAGGTGCCAATACATTTAACTAAAACCCCAAAATAATAGTGGTCTTAAAAACTATGGTTTGCTTTTATTATTTTGTATATCAAGTCTAGGGTCACTGCAGCAGCCCTGCAGCCATCAGGGACTCAAACTTCTCGTATCTCTTGCTTTACCATCCCTGACGCCTCACGGCTCAATGGTTGCTGGAACTCCAGACATCCTATCTGCATTCCAGACAGCGGGAGGGATAAGGGATTGACCTAACACTTGTCCGTTCTTTTCTCAAGAAGCTTTGTCAGAGGTCCTCCCAGCAATGTTCACTCACATGTCATTGACTAACCCTAGCTGCAAGGGAGGCTGGCTCATTATGGTCTCCTAGCTGAAAACATTAGCTTCTCAGATAAACGTGGGGTTCAGCTCCTACGTGAGTGACTCAGGGTATGCCAAGTGGTAAAATTAACAATCTCCAAGTCTCAACATTAAATTTAACTAACCTAATCAGAATGACTTAACTAAATAATGTTATCTTGTGCTCACATAGCCTATAATACAGATTGGGGTGCTGTGATTATCTGCTCCCCAGAGTGACCTGGGGCCATGCTTCCTGTATCCTGTACCCCTGTCCCCAGGCACCTGAAGTTCTTCCATTCTGGTGGCAAGTGGGGAAAGATGCTGAGGATTGGACACAGCAGCTTCTATGGGCCAGGCCCAGAGGTGACATACCCCTGGCTCACAGGCCATGGCCAGAACTGGGTCACCCAACTGCAAGGGAGCCTGGGAAATGTGGGCTCCTCATGTGCGTAGCAGGCTGGTGGCGGGGGCCTGGGTGTTGGGGACCATAGCCAACCCTGGAGAGCACTGCCCTGGGGTAAACAGTGAGCACTGGACAAGCTGCAGACAAGTCACCCTGGAATTCAGACCCAGGGCGCAACAAAGGATGCTTCCATCCTCAGGTGCCCAGAAAGCCAGAAGCCTGGACCTCACTGAGGATGCCCAGGACATGGTGCCATCCCTTCCCCTGGGGGTGCATGGCAGAAGGGTCTCCCTCGAAATTCCAGCTCAAGCAAACCTCCACCAAACTGCGCCTGAAGGATACAATTAGTGGAGCTCTCCAGACAGGGGCTGCACAGGCGGCCTCCCCTCGTAACCTGAAAGAATCATTTGTGGCTCCAATGACAGACAAATGCAATAATTAGGCCTATTTAGTAAAGAGGAGGTGAAAGGTCAAATGCGAGGCCACCGTCTCCTGTTTCCAGCCCTGTTACCGCGTTGGGGACTTACAAAGTCTGCTGCTCCTGCAGCCACCGACACTGGCCAGCACCGCCCAAGAGACCTCACTGCCGGCCGCTTCTCCGGGCTTCCAGAGTCTGTGGGGCTTCCGGGAGGCCTATACCACAGCCTACAGGTCCAACTTCCAGCCCGCCTTGCAGGCCATCAGCCCTGAGCAGGCGGGGGCCAGGAGGTGGATCTCTCTGAAAGTGACTGTAGTGGTGCCGTGAAGAGTGGGGTCAGGAAAAACAAGCTCTGGCCATCCCTGAGCGATGGGCTCGGCCCCCACCCTACACGCCATGTCCCTAGCTTACCTCCATCTTCCTCTTTCTTTCCCTCCCTCAAAATCTGATTTTGTTTTATTTTAACCCAAAGCAGATGATTCGGCTCCTCTCAGCCTGTCAGCATTTGCTGCCTGGGAGGTTTTCCTGGAGTCCCTGGGGCCTGAAGGGTGGGAAGGCCAGGACTTGCTGGGAGTGAGCTGCGATCAGGCCAGGGACCCACATCCCGGAAGGAAGCAGGTGGCCTGGACTCGCCCGCCATCTCGCAGACTGCCCTAGAGAACACGGTGCCTGCACGAGCCTGGGAGGCAGTTCCTCTGGCAGCTCCTCCTTCTGCACGTCCCCTTCCCTTCCCTCCATCCCAGCGTCTTTCAGATGACAAAGCCAACAGTGTCCTCGGTGCCCCCACCTCTGCCACTTGCTCCTGAACCTGTAGGATCCCAGAGAAAGGTTGTTTGATGGGCCCATAAAAGGGATTCTCAGTAGCACATGGGCAAGGTGAAAACGCTCCTTAGAAAACTGAATTTGGCATCTTAGGCCAGAGGACAGGAAGATGGGGCACCCAGGATGCAGCCCTGTCCTTCAACAGCTAGCAGCAAGTCCCCTCTCCTTCTCCCTCCAGGATTCACACAAGCTGGGGTGGAGGTCATCTTGAGTGAGAGAAGAAAGGAACATGCCCCGTGGGTGGGGGCATTCCTTGTCAACCTGGCAGATGGGGGTGTTCTAAATGCAATTCCAATTTCCCCATTAAAGCCAGGAACTCAGAGGCTTGGTGGAGAGCGCTTCTAAGAATAAACCAGTGATCTTACCCCCAAGCCCTCCTCCAAGACAGGGGTCTTTGGCAGAATCCCGCATGTCGTGATTGGAGCCGCACGTCCAGCGGGGTCCCCATGCATAGCACCGAGGGGCTCATGGCTCTGGGGTCAGACTCTCAGTAGCAGGTCGTAGGCAGGTCTCCCAGCTCTCTGGGTCTCAGTTCCCCCTCTATGAAATGGGGATGAATGCAGAACTCAGGTTCCAGCGGGGATGTCAGGGTGAAAGGCAGTCCATGTCCCCCAGCACCTGAATTCACAGGGGCTCTCTTTCTCTTTGAATGATGGCAAAACCTTCCCAGGACTAAGTTTTGTCCTTCTCGCTTTAGGGCAGCCCCCTTTCAAACTCCACGGCCTTCTCTCCCCTTTCCGACCTGGTCATTTCTACCTACGAAGGTGAGCTCAGCTGGGGAGAAGGCAGGGGAGAAGTCGCCATCCCTGAGGGGAGGACTTCTCAGGCATGGTCACTCGAGAAGAGGGGCTGACAGCAGAGGAGGGAGCGCCTGACATTTCAGCCTCTCAGCAGCCAGGAGACAGAAGGCGCCGGCCAGAGCTGGGCTCTGTCCAGCTTGGCAGATTCTGCGTCTCAACATGGAGTCTTTGCGGGATCCACTCCGTTTGCCCTTGGAAGAATGAAACGTCCTGGTTCATAAAACAAAATGCTTTAAACATAGATGTGTGTATTTTAAAGCCTCAACCCCTTCCTGCCTGACACTGTCCAAAGCAATGGAGGGTGAGAGGTGAATTAAGCATGCAGAGAGCAGATATCAGTGGACGTATTTTCCTTTAGAATGCTGGGCTTGGGGGTGCCAGGCACACCAGATGTCCTTTCTTGGAGTGTGGAGGACCCACAGGCATATAGAGAATAGTTGCCGGATGGGCTGAGATGTTTGTAAGAGAATCCGGGGAAACCTCCCATTGAGACTGGAAGAAGTTGTGGGAGCCTCCGATGACGATGACACCCTGGTCAGGGAGGCTGGCATTGTTTACACACCACACCATTGTTGGAAGGAGAACCGGAAGGAGGCCTGATTTATTTGTTTGTTTGTGGAGGAGGTTGTTGTGTGCCCTCCAAAGCTCGACTCCAAGGGAACTTCTGGGACAAGCCTGGTCCCTTGGGAGGGAATCTTTTGTTTTATTGTGCAAGTAGAGCCCAAGTGTTGAAGCCACCAAAATATATGGCCCTTGAGAATGAACACACTGGAGATAAATTGTGCTAAGTGGGAAAAAACAATCTTGTCCCCCAAAAAAGATGAAACTCAAGTCAAAAGACGGCTGACAGGAGCTCCAGAACAGCCTGGGCAACAGAGCGAGTCCCCCATCAAAGAAAAGAAAAGAAAAAAAGAAGGAAGGAGAGAGAGACAGAGATGAATGAAAGAAAGAGACAGAGAGGGAGGAAGGAAGGAGGGAAGGAAGGAAGAGAGGGAGAGAGGGAGGGAGGGAGGGGGGAGGGAGGAGGGAGAAAGTTGTTCTAAAAACTATGGTTTGGAAATTTTTTAAAAAGTGGTGGCTGGGACCCTCCTCAAATCAGTGTGGGTTTGACCTACTGCAGAAAATAAAATTCATCTAAGTAAATATTTGTGATACGCAAAAATGAAAGATCATTTTTATAACTGGCAACCAAATTAGCTTCTTGTTTTCAGGGACTCACCTTTGCACCTTGTGTACCAGGGACCTAAATCACCTCTGAAAGGACCAAGGAACGCAGGTGTTTGGTTGTTGGCTGATCAACATGGTCAGGCCAAGCGGAGGGGAAGTTCTTCAGGCCCCAGCTCCCTAATGTGAAGGACAGAGGCAGCTGTGTGTGGTGAAGGGGCTCGAAGGTTTATCTGAGCAGGATGCCTCCGCGGCCGGAAGGGGTGGGGAGATGTCGGGCCAGCCACCGGCATGGTGTCCTCTGGTCTGGAAATTGCTGTGCTTGCTGGCTCCTGTAGCACTGGGTGACACCCTCGGTTGTCCACCTCCACCACTTCTTTCACTCATCACACCGTCCCCATGATGCCGGTGCCCCTGTTGCCTCCATTTCATAGATGAGGAAACTGAGACACAGAGAATTGCAGTCACATGCTGAAGGCTACAAGGTAAGTTTTAAGCCAGGGACCAAACCACATCACAGCCTGAGTGCCAAGTTGTCTTTCGGGAACACATAGGCTCTTCTTTCTGTGGCTGGTACCCATTTGCTTGAACCCTACAACACTGCCAACCTCCAACTGCTTTTGACCAACAAAAAAATGGCAATGTTGTGCAGTCTGACCTAATAGCAAGCATCCGGTAAATGGAGCCTTTAACAGAGGAACAGGGTGTGTGCTATTCTCAAATGTCCAAAAAGTGCAGGGCCAGCTGGTGGCCCTGCTTGGAGTGAGGGTGTGGGCAGGAATAGTAGAGGAATTACGGCAGATGAGAGAGGAACAGAGTGACCCTGGGGAAAGAGTGTCTTTAGCAGAGAAAAGGAATCAGCTGAGGCTAGGTGACTAAGCCCGTTTTTGAGCTAACAATTTGAAAAGACCACTTCATCTTGGATTTTGCAGGTCTTTTATTTTGCTTAATCTAGCATTAAGAAATCAGACCCGTAGGGTTAGTTAAAAGGTATTAATACTTACTAACCAAGCTACGTATCCTTTGATTCTGGTTCTTTGCATCTGACATGAGTGTTACATGATCAAAGTCTTTGCAGCTTTGAGGAAATGATGTGATATTTCTGCCGCAGGTTTAAAGAGGATGACGTTGAGCGGTGGAAGATGTGTGACCTCTCATTCCAATGAGTCACAGTGGCTTTCTTTTCTGCTATTATTTTTTCCTAAAAAGTTCTGTTTCCGGCACGAGGTCACCGAAACCAATGAAAACCCTTAAGCTGATACCTCACTCTAACCTGTTGCAAATCAGATTTAGTAATAATCTGATCTCAGCTCTCCTGTCAAGGGTAAAAAAGAAAACTGTCTTCACAGTGCGATTTTGGTTTCAGTGCCTAATTAGGTTGGTTCCACCATTATTGCATTTTAAAAGTAAAACATGATTTCATAATGAACAGTGAAACCACAGACGAGATGGTGTTGCAATTGGAATCATTCAGATAAGAAAGTCGAACCAGATGCTTGCACGCCGGGGGTAGGAGGGGGCGGGCGTGCACCCGAAACCAGATGCAGCAGATGCGCCGATGCTGGGATTGTCCCCAAAACTCCATGTTTCAATGGCTGGCTCCTCCCTTGACATTTTGCTCTATTTGAAGAGAACATTGAAATCGAGAGGGCAAGGATGGATTGAATTAATCAGAATCCTCTCCAGAATCCAGCTCTGACTGCGTCTTTCTTTTCCGACTTAAGCTCACTGGGCTCATTCTTGACCGCTCATCCCCACCTCCCCACACCCCCTGTATTTCACCCTGGTGCAGATGCATGTGGTCCCCAAAGAATTGAACTCTGCTCCTCACCAGAAGAAAGTTGCACAGCGGCTGCTTTGCATGGAGACCTTCTGCTCAGACCTGCAGCCTGGATGGGGCAGTGTCTCAGTTATGGGATTTCTGTTGGGTGGGATTTCCTGGAACCTAGGGGTGCCTGCCCCCCATTATGGATGTGCACACCTTCAGAGCTCAGTTTGCTTTGAGAACACAGAAAAATTTGGCCTGAGAGCTATGATGAGCGTGGAGGTAAATGCAGTTGGTAAGAAAGCCAGCTCTGGCTGGGCATGGTGGCTCATGCCTATAATCCCAGCACTTTGGGAGGCCGAGGTAGGTGGATCAGCTGAGGTCAGGAGTTCAAGGCCAGCATGGCCAACATGGTGAAACCCCGTCTCTACTAAAAGTACAAAAAATTAGCTGCGTGTGGTGGTGGGCGCCTGTAATCCCAGGTACTCTGGAGGCTGAGGCAGGAGAGTAGCTTGAACCCGGAAGGGGGAGGTTGCAGTCAGCCAAGATCTTGCCATTGCACTCTAGCCTGGGTAACAAGAGTGAAATTCTGTCTGAAAAAAAAAAAAAAAAAAAAGAAAGAAAGAAAAGAAAAAAAAAAAGAAAGCCAGCTCTACCTGGGCAGGAGGAGGTGGAAGGGAGGCTGACAGAGGTAGGAGTCGGATTTAAATTTTTCTCACGCGTGTGAATATAACAATTTAAAAAATACTGTAGCAACGACATTCCTGTGCCTTTTCTCACCCTTTCCCTGCTTCAAGATTAGAACTTTACCCTCAAATGTTTAAAGTCTCCAGAAAAAGAGAAGTTCCTTAGAATAAAGAACTTTTAAAATAAAATGCACTAAATACACAATATTTATTGCAAGTTGATTTAATAATTACCTAGTAGATACACGATAATAAAATGTTAACAACGAACTAGCTAATCTTTTGTTTATTTTACAAACATTTATTGTGCATCTACTATGTCCTGGACATGCACGAGGCACTGGGTATGCAGCAGAGGATAAAACAGACAAAAATCCCTGTCCTTGCAGAACTTTCATTGTGGGATGGGCGGAAGGGAGAAGATTATAAAGAGATAAATACAAAGAGGCTGGATGGTGATGCGTGTTTTGGAGAGACGAGATAAGTAAATGGAGGAGGAGTAGGCAGCCGCAGTTGTAGATAGGGTCTTCGGAGAATGTGCATAATGCCTGCCATGTGCTGTGAGGTGAGGATAGTTATTTCTGCCCATTTTACAGGTAAGAGAACTGACGCTCAGCTGTTAGTTGAATGAATACCCTAAGGTCACCCAGATCCTGGCAGGCTTCAGATTTTAATAATGCAGATTTGCCTGATGCGGTATGTAAGCTCTCAACTATCTGTACTTAGCACATTATGTCTTTTCCTGATAGTTTAACTTACTTTTTCAAGTCGTGGCTGTCCCCCTCAACCCCACCCCCAGCATAAATGATTGTCCCTTTTATTGATGAGGAGATGGAGGCCCAGGAAGCAATCTGCCGACAGCCCTGCCAGGCCCAGGCAGCTGGCTGGACCTCTGTGTCTGCATGTGAGGTCACAGATGGTCCCACTGGCTCCGTCCTGCTGGGGCCACTGGGGACATCTGATAGGGAAGGATCCTTTCGCATCTCTGCCCAGAGTGACCTCTGACATGGTTCAGTCTGCAAAGCTCTAGCATGGGCAGCCATAAAGCTGAGAGAGTGCAGATTCCAGGGAAGATTGAGGCGTTTATCACAGGAAAGCCTCCCTAATTGCTGTCAGCCTAAACCTCTGGCACCCTGCGTGACCCACAACTGCAGATCCTGAACTGAGCCTCCAGGCTCTGGGATGGAGAAAGGGGACCCGATCCTCCAAGGCAGAGTCGAGAGGAGACCAGCGGCAAGCACTCCGTGTCTCTGCCACTTGCCTCTTTGTTTGTTTTTGATTTTTTTAATTAAAAAAAAGAATGAAACAGAGTCTCAGACAGGCCTGCTGTGCTCAGGTTGCCAGCACCTACTGTCAGGGTCAGGGCTGGCTTAGGGGAGCCAAGGGCTGCCTCCTCCGTTGCAGCCTTTTTCAGGGTCTCATGAAGCAGAAGGGCCCTGCCTTTTTCACGTGGCCGTGGGAAGCCTGAAGTCCTTCTCAGGGTGGCCCTCCAAGGCCTAACCTACCTCCGCTCTGAAAAAGGTCTCAGGGGAAGCTTTCTTCCCCTCATATATACCTCAGTTTTCAGGTGTATTTCCAGTTTGATTTTTATTTTTCTAATTAGGAAGAGATGTCTCTGAACAAATTGACCAGTAGAGATGAATACAAGGAAAAGGTCTAGACCTCCTCCCGATGCCACGCCCTGAAGGGAGTGCTGCTGTTGGCAGGCTGCGGGGCATCATGTGGAATTCTCCAGGTGCTCAAAACTTTTTATTTTGTGCTTTCAAGGAGGGCATTACCTTACAAATTGTCCTTCAGCTTACTTTTTTCACTTATTTATTATGGAAAACTCTCAAAATTACTATTAGAAAGTTATTTTTTTTTTTTTGCAGTCAGAGCATTGGATTAATTTAGTGAACCAATCAGTCAATGCAATTTCTTAAAGTCTAGTCATTTTCTTTGAGCAATGAGATTCATATAACGCAACCCATTTCATCTTTTACTTTGGCTGCCAGGAGGCTCAAAGTTAAATTTCATTAAGAGCTAAGGTCATGAATTCCCTCTGTTCTTTCCTGGAATTAGGTAGGTAACCCATCCCCTTCCATATTATAACAGATTTATTTTTAAATGCATCTCCTTCCCACTCTGGATTATAAGTGTCTCACCAGGAAGAGACTTTTATTTTTAATCTTTGTCCTTTCTCCCTCCATCCAGTGCCCAGCATATGCCCAGTGGGTTTTGCCAGGAAGCCCAGAGTCTTTTGCTCCTTTCTGCTTTTTCACTGGCTTTGGGTCTGGTAGAACTTTCCGATTATCCTGGTTTCCATTCTGCTTTGTTTTAAAGAGTGTGCAAAATTATTGTTGGCACCAGATGGGATATCAAACTTAAATACATTTAAAAGCAAAGAAAGAGCTATCGAGATGATGGAATGAACTGATAGATCAAGTCTAAATCACCCAGAGGGATGGGCACTCCTGCTTCTGCATTTCTTTTTCAATTTAGGAAATTATGTCCCAAGAAAACAATGACATTTACAAACCTTAATTATTCTCTACTGAAGAGCTATAGCAAGAAACTAGAAAGTAGAGGAGAGTTTCCATTGGGCAAAAACAAGCTGAAAGTTGACCGAATGCAGTAAAATGAAGGAAGGAAATAATCTTAGAAATTGCTCCCCAAACGGTGATGTGATCCTGATGCCAGGCCAGCCTGAGGGGAGAGGGGCCCAGCCATGCTCTGTCATTTATTCAAGTGACAAGTTGGCCTGGCACAGTGGTTCATGCCTGTCATTCTAGTACTTTGGGAAGCTGAGGTGGGCAGAACACTTGAGTCCAGGAGTTCAAGACCAGACTGGCCAACATGGTGAAACCCCATCTGTATTTAAAAAAAAAAGGAAAATACAAAAATACAAAAATAAAGATGGATGCACCTATAATCCCAACTACTTGGAGGCTGAGGCACAAGAATCACTTGAACCTGGGAGGTGGAGTTTGCAGTGAGCCAAGATCATGCCACTGCCCTCCAGCCCCAGGTGACAGAGTGAGGCTGTCTCAAAAAAAAAAAAGTGACAAGTCCTGGGTGCCAAGCCCTGGCCAGTTGCTCCATAGGCAGACGTACAGTGTCCCTCCAAGACAAGCGACTTCCAGACTTCCTGCATCAGAGGGACCAGGACATCGAGTTTGTTAGGAAGGAGCAAACCAGCCTGTCGTTTTTACTTAGGCCATTTAAGAGGACTCTGGGGAGAACCCTAACCTCGTGGAAGTTGAGAATGGGGCTGTGTTCCCCCAAAGCCACTTCTGAGGCCACCAGTGCCCAAGGAGCTTCACATCTAGCAGGGCAAATTGCACTGGGAACTTCTTCCCATCCTGAAGCCCCCAAATGCCAGGGTCTCTGGTGGATGGGCCCCTCCCTCTCAACCAGCTCATCTCTATGGAGAAGGCCTGGGGGCATTGTCTGCTCAGGACCACACTCCCAACCCCTTTTCCATCACCACCCCTTGCCATAGCCTGCCCCTATGCACTTCTCCTCACTGTAGGCATCAACAACCCAGCTGTATCGAAAAGCCAAAGCTGGGCCAGAGGATCCCTCCTCCTGGCCAGGTCTCCAGCTTCTCACAGCCATGATGCACCCGTCAGTGATGCGATGTCTAGTGATGCTCAGTGACGCCCAGAGATATCCAGATGCCCATTAAAGCCCAGTGATGCCCAGTAAAACCCAGTGATGTCCACTGATGCCCAGTAAAACCCAGTAATGCCCAGTGATACACAGAGATGTCCAGTGTGCCCCTAGATAACCAGATGTCCAGTAAAACCCAGTGATACCCGGATGCCCAGTAAAGCCCAGTGGCATACAGTGATACGAAGTGATATCCAGTGATGCCCAGTAAAGCCCAGTGATATGCAGTGATGCCCCAAGATATCCAGATGCCCAGTGATGTCCATTGATACACCGTGATGCCCAGTGATGCCCAGAGATATCTGGATGCCCAGTAAAGCCCAGTGATGTCCAATGTTGCTCAGTAAAACCCAGTAATGCTCAGTGATACACAGAGATGTCCAGCATGTCCAGAGATATCCAGAGGCCAAGTAAAGGCCAGTGATGTCCAGTGATGCCCTGTGATACCCAGAAACACCCAGTGATGCCCAGTAGAGCTCAATGGTGTTTAGGGAGGCCCAGTAATGTCTAGTAAAGCCCAGTGTTACCCAAAGATGCCCATTGTTGTCCAGGGATATCCAGTGATGCCCAGAGTTGCTCAGTGGCATCCAGGGATGTTTAGTAATGCCCAGAAAAACCCAGTGATGCCTTTGATGGCCAGTAGTAATGGTTCTTCCACAGTCCCAATGCCTGAGCACACTTTGCTTGCCCCACGGCCAGGAAGCTGCTGGTCTGTACCACAGACTTCCCCGGGGTCTTCTCCACAGGAGTGCAGCAGTGCCCTTCCCGTGCTCTGGTGCCCGACCCCCTCCTACTTGCAGACACTTGTCATCACTGCAAGCCTCGTGTTTAGCTTTCATAAAGCCTTCCTGACAAATCCGTTCCGCTCTTTCCTTAATCATTCCTGCTGCAATTCTCTAAACAACCCCCGATTTGTTGACATCTCCAGGGATGTGCAGCTAAGAGCTGTACACAGAATCCAGGTGCAGTTTCAACAGCCCCAGATAAAGAGGGATCAAGGCAGCTGAGCTCCTCAGAGGCCAGGGGGCTCCATGACCCATGTCCACACCCTTAAAGCCGAGTGAGAGGAGCCAAACGATCACAGAAATTTTTACCAGTGTGATGGCACTATGGGTAATGCTGGCCAAGGAGACCTCACCTGTCCTCAATGCTTAGATGGTTTTACTGTTTCTTTGCTTATTATTCTGTTGATGTATGCTCACTGTAAAAAAAAAAAAAAAAATGAGAGTACATATCAGCCAAAAGGAAAAGGGGGGAAACACCATCTGTAATCCCAACCCCCGGGGACAGCAGCTACTGCTAAGATAGCCCTCTCATCTGGTCTAGGGCAGGGCTAAGCATGGAGATTCTAGTGTTAACCACAGGAGTCTAAGTCATTTCATCTCTCTCTGCCTCAGTTTTCTTTTTCTTTTTTTTTTTTTTTTTTTTTTTTTGAGACAGAGTCTAACTGGAGTGAAATGGTGTGTTCTCGGCTCACTGCAACCTCCGCCCCCTGGGTTGAAGTGATTCTCCTGCCTCGGCCTCCCAGGTAGCTGAGATTACAGGTGCCCGCCACCATGCCCAGCTAATTTTTGTATTTTTAGTAGAGACAGGGTTTCAACATCTTGGTCAGGCTGGTCTTGAACTCCTGACCTCATGATCCACCCACCTTGGCCTCCCAAAGTGCTGGGATTACAGGCGTGAGCCACCGCTCCTGACTGGTATTCTCATTTTGAACAAGATGCTAATAATAGTACCCACTGCTGTGAAAGTGAGCAGTTCCTACCATAGATACCAAAAGGAACCCAAGCTAACAGGATAAACAGTGTTCAGAGGATCCTAGGGGTGGTCGAGAATCAACAATTTCCTCCTTCCAAGAGACTTTCTCTGTGCATTTGTTACTTTAAAAAAAAAATGGCTTACACTGTTTGTAGTTTCTTGCTCAACCTGGCTTTATTATTAATATTATTTTACATCTTAATGCCACGTTATGGGAGCTGGTGCTGCAATTCTTGGCACTTAACGCAACCCCCAAAGAGTCTGCCCCTAGCTGCCAAGGAGTCATGCTCTCCGGACACCTTCACTGTCAGACCCTCCATGCTTGTGCATGGGGAGGGGAGCAAAAGTTAGCTGTTTCTTTGGAATTTTCTCCTCAGAACATCAAATACAACAAGCCCACGTATCTGAGCTTCAGCTGTAAGTACAAAATGCATCCCTTGGTTAAAGCAGGACACGTGTTTTGCTAGAAGAAAGTCCAGTGTTAACAGAGACACATAAGTTTATTTCTTTTCTCTGTAATGCATTGTTCTCCTGTGAGTGAGTGGTTTGTGTGTTTTTGGACTGGGTAGGGTTGGCCAGAGCCAAGGCGAGGGCTGTCCAAACTTCACTCATTTCCAGATGAAGCCTCCTGTATTCGTGTAGGCAGCTGGGAGGCTCCAGGCACTCGTATGCTGGCGGCCAGGGCAGAGTGCGTTGAAGAAGGCAGGGGACCCTAGTCTGAGGTTGGATGCGTGGTGCCAGAGGGTGGGACAGAGTGTCAGAGAGACAGATGGAGAGAGGCTGAGGGGGACGGATAACTGCGGGGAGGAGAAAGCAGAGTGGGGAAGACGAAAGAAAAGGGACAAAAAAGAGAGACAGAAGTGCACACACACACAGACAGACGGACAGACGGAAAGAAAGAGGGGGAGAGAGATAAAGACAGCCAGGGAGAAAACCCCAGAGTGAACATGTATCGCATGTTCATGGTCTTCAGTCCACGAGTCTGGTAATTTCTCCTTTCTACTCAGTGTCCTGCCTTCACGTGTAGTGTGTGCATGAGCTGTAGCCCCGGTCATTTGAAGTAGAAATTGTAGCTGCGGCATTGGAGAGGCAGAGCACATCATGGATCCCTGCAATCTGCTGACGTGGTTTCCAACGGCAGCTCCATCCAGCAGAGTTTCAGCTTGCCTGTCTCTACTACCTTAAACGCTGAGGTGCCACCCCTGAATTCACCACACAACTTCTGGGGATCCAGGGCACTGGCTCCCTACCCCAGAGCCCGGGGTCTGAGAAGAGAAGCTAATGTCGAGGTTCCCAGTGGGACCACCCGAGGTAGACCAGAGATGGCTAAAAGCCCTCACGTCGGGGCTCCTGCAGCCGGCTCCCAGAACAGCAGCTCAGGAGGGCTTTAGGATGCTTTTTGTATACTAGGACTCTTTGCGAGTCTTCTTGGAGGAGACAACCAAAGAAAAAGACACCTCTTACACTTGGTCATCTTTGCAGATGGGCAAAGTGAAGCCAAAAGTTAAGTGATTTTCAACTGGTTGAAGGTAAAACCATCATCTGATAAGAAAACCAAAGACATGGCTCTGGGTGTCTACCCTGAGGCCCAGGCACGCTGTCACCCTCCTCAAGTGCTTCCAGAGGTTCAGCCACAAAGAATGCCAGGTTAGAACAGGCACCAGATATCCGAAGAAGGCTGGGCAAGCTGACTCAGCTAGAAGACTGAGGTTGCGTATGGGCAGTAGGGCATTCACCGTAAGTGGGTTGGGATGCTTAGGAGGAGAGGAGGTGGGAGAGGAGAAAAAAGGAGAAGAAGGAGGAAGAGGATGGAAAGGAAAAAAGGGGAGTGGCAGGAGGCAGAGGAAGGACAGGAAGATGAAGGAGGAGGAGGAGAAAGAGAAGGCGAAAGAGAAGAAGAACAAGAAAAGAGGAGGAAGGGAGGAAAGGAGGGAAGGAGAGAAGGAAGAGCAGCAGTGGGCCTCCAGCTTCCTGGAAGCACCTCCATTCAGTATTTCCTGGAACCTCCCGGAAGTTAACAGTGAGGTGCTCCTAGGCACGTGAGCATCTCTACTAACCCTTGGAGAAATCTGTGAAGGGAAGAAGTGGGGCTTGATGTGACTTCCACCCCTTCCAGCTCTGGGATTCCAGAATTCCATGAAGTTGTCACCATATCAGATCATACTCAGGGCTTGCAACACCGGTCACATGGTACCTCCTGTGCACACTGCATTTGCAGTAAATGAATATTATTTCATTACAAGAACATATTATTGCCAAGTGGAGGGCAGGCAGGGCCCGGGGCTATCAAAACCATACCTCCTGAGGACCAGCAGCTCCTGTATGAAGACATTGATCTCTCCTCCCGGGCAGCTAAGCCCAAAAAAATCCACTTTTAATTACCAATCGGCATTGACTTAATGTGCCATAGCTGTCTTATCACATTTAGAGTACATGTCTACCTAAGATAGTTAATTTAAAGTGATATCCCTAATTTCCTCATGGTTTCCAAAGTTTATGTTAACTTTAACCTGCGAGTTTGTACAAACATTCTCTCTTTGATTACCTCAAAGCAAATTCCACACTTTGGTCTCCAGTTACTTTAGGGGTAATACCCAAGCTTAGGGTTATCATCAGTGCTCTGTCTGCATTGAATATAAATGATAATAGTCTTTCACATGCTCATGGCACTATGATTTGGAACAGGAAATACATGATCATGACAAGCTGGCTGGTGCTGGCTGGTACAAGTTTGCCACATGCCAGGCATGAGGAAGTGTTCTGAGCCCGTCATCTCATGGCATGGACCCAACACCTACCTAGTGGGCAGGTATCGTGATATGCCCATTTACAGAGGAGGAACGCGGGGCGCTGATCACACAGCTGGGGGGCAGTAAGACAAGGAGCCCGACCTGTGTCTGTCTGCTTCCCGAAGTTGCACTTTTTCAACTTTGTACCCATCCCGTTAGACATTTTGCCATGAACCCAACTGACAGCAAAATAATGGTGAACATCCAGGGCACGCAGGAGAATGCCGAGTGTTGGGAAAGCATTGGCCCATTCATCCCATGTGCTGAAACTCTGGGGTGGCCAGAGCAAGCAACATCCACTGCCCACTTTGCAGATGCAGGCCTATGCCCAGGATGAGTGACTTGGCCAAGGTCACTTGGGTAGAAGGTGAGGGTGGTGGGACCCTCAGTCCACATGGGATCCCTCTGTGCCCCTCTCCCTCGCTGTGCTCTCTGCCTTAAACAGAACCCCAAGTTGCTAAAAGGGATGTCCCCGAGGTTCCACAGGGCCTGTGCCTCACCCCAGTGAGGGGGTGCTCATTAGAAGAATTAAAGTTGGAGGACAGGGCCAGTTGCTCTCAGCAGGGACCCCCTGAGGACTGGGGTCCTCACCACTAAAACGGAAATAGGATGTGCTTTGCAGAGCTGCTCTGGGCACTGAGAAGAGGACCGTGTAGAAGGGTAGGACTGGCCCAAGGCCTGGTCCATAGTAAATGCTCCATAAAGACCCCTCCCTCTTCTCTTCCATCTTCTTCCTTTCTGTTGTCAAAGCCTAGTGGTCAAAGACTACACAACAATAAGGCAGTCATAACATTTGTTCTGACTGCCCCAGCACTCCAGGGAAGGAAGAAATTGTTATTGCATAATTTTCAATTTTACTGAAAGGAAAAAAAAAATCATACGCTTACAGAAACACAACTTTTATTAGCACCACTTTTTTTTTTTTTTTTTTTTTTTTTGAGACCAGGCCTTGCTCTGTCGCCCAGGCTGGAGGGCAGTGGTCTCGCCATGGTTCCAGCAGCCTCAGCTCCCCAGGCACAGGTGACCCTCTCACCTTAGCCTCCCGAGTAAACGGGACTACAGGTGTGTGCCAACATGCCCAGCTAATTTTAATTTTTTTTGCGGAGATGAGGTCTTGCTGTGTTGCCCAGGCTGATCTTAGACTCCTGAGTTCAGGAGATCCTGCTGCCTCAGCCTCTCAAAGTGCTTGCGTTACAGGAGTGAGCCACCACACTCAGTCCCAAGTAGTTAAAAGCATTTCCCAGATGGGGACAGACTCTTGGTAGAGTGAGAGAGTGGTCAGGCCTCTCCCTAGACCTAGGTTCAAAGACGGGAGTGCATTAGAATAACAATGGTTGCCACTACACAGGGGGTGGTCACCACGAGCCATTTGTGAGGATTAGTTCACCATCATCTTAGCACAACCTTAGGCAGTGGGTACCACTGGCCTGGTCAGGAGGGGAGGAAATGGGCTTGGGAGCTCACAGAGGTTGCACAGCACAGCATAGAAAGGGTGGGACCGCGGTTGAACTGCAGAATCTGACCGGAAGGTTTGAGGGCTCAAGCCCCACACGGCTGCTGCTGCACCGTCCATCCATTCCTAGGGCCGCCTGAATACCGGAGAAGCAACCATCAGCCCGAGTTCTGCCTGTGCCTCACAGATGATTTGATTTGAATATCTTTCCCCAAAGAAGGCATGAATTGTGTAAATTCACCACAGTTTATCCAACTGTCCATGATCAGCACATTCTACTCAGCCTTCTAGCTTCCTGCATTCCAGGGGAGGAGTTACCTCATTTGAATTTTATAAATATTTGTCAACAGATTTTTTTTCTTTTTTTTTAGTTTAGAAAAGCTAGAATACATTAGGATTCCAGCAGAGCGACTGAGAGAATGGATTGCGGACCTGAACTGCTGGGTTGATCCCACAGTCCTGGGACAGGCTGCAGAGCAGCTCTGGGCCTCTTTTCCTCATCTGCATGGAGAGGAGGACAACACAGCTCTCTCTTAGGGTTATTGTGAAGATTAAGTTAGTTATTATACACACAGTCCTTAGTGCACTCCCAGACACTTGGCAATTGTCATGTAAGTATGAGAATTTAAAAAATAGTTTTAATTAATCAACAAGTGTACTGCTTTGCACCAGGTATTTGATCGAAAGTGAACTCAAAATTTGGAATCCTAATACATTGCTGGTAAGGTTATAAAATGGTACAGACGCTTTGGGCCATTATTCAGCGTGTTAAACCTACAGTGACCGTATGACTCAGCAGTTTTACTCCTCGGTATTTACATAAGAGAAATGAAGACACAAGTCCATACAAAAACATGAACATAAATGTTCACAGCAGCCTTACTCATACTAGCCAAGAGATGGAGACAATCCAAAAGCCCATTGACTGATACGTAGATGAAAGGCAGTCTCTCCTTACAATGGAGTGTTATGCAGCCGTAAAAAGGAACAAAGGGCTGTTGCATGCTGCAGCAGGATGAACCCTAGAAATATGCTGCACGATGAAAGAGGCCAGACGCAGAAGACCACAGTGTGTATGATTCCATTTCTAAGAAATGTCTATGGAACAGGGAAGTCCTTAGAGACAGAAAGTAGATGAGTGGTTGCCAGGGCTTACGGAGGGAGGAGTAGGGGAGTGACCGTGAGTACTGGCTTCCTTTTCAAGTGATAAAATGTTCTAAAATTGATCGTGGTGATGGATTGTACAGCTCTGGGAATGTACTAAAACCATCAAATTGTGCATTTTTTAATGGGTGGTTTTTATGGTATGTGAATTACTTCTCAACGAAACTGTTTAGAAAATGGCAATCTCAAAGCCTCACCAGACCCTGCCAGTGAGACCTTTGCTATCTGGTATTCTGTCAAAGATTGTGTGGCCACATGGTGATATTTATAAATACGTCCTTTGGGCCTCGTCGCCATTAGTGATTTGAAGGGGATGTTTGGGATCATTCTTGAGTTCAGCCTTTTCCAAAGTAGGAATCCTTTTCCCAAACTGGATTTAACTAAGCCCAGTCAGTTTCTTCACTGCAGGACTTCTCAGGGCCTTTACTTTCTAAGGTGCACAAAGACTCTCCAAGATGAGGAAAGAGTGAGCAGCATTTCCAAACTGCTCTCTCTAGAGAAACTCCTTGACATTTCTTCAAGGGGCATCTAATGGGACTAGTGCTTTGTGAAACCCTTCTTGAGAAAGTTTCTACCCCCTAATTTTTCAGTGGTCTCTTATATGTGAATGTGGGTGGTTTCTTCGTTTTTTTTCTTCTTCTCTCTTTTCTGGACAAATAATTCAATGTATAATAGGAAATTGTAGCATAATGAACCCTAAACTTTTAGTAATGTGAATGCAATCATGATTTATTTCACCCATTCTTGTTTAAGGCTTCAGGCACTGATCTTTATTTCAACCTTCTGTTTGTAGCACTGAATGTTCCGGTGAGAACTAACACATCATCCTAATTAAGGCAGAGAATGGTCTTTGCATGCCAGCCCATGTGCTAAGTGCTTTACATGTCTCATTTCCTTTAATGTTCACAAGAGTTCGATGAGGCAGGTGCCCCACTGTATAGATGAAGAAACTGAGGCTTTGGGGAGTTTGGTCAATTTTCCAATGTCACACACAAGTCTGTGGTGAGCCAGTGTGCTGTCCACAGAGCCTGCATGCTAACATGCAACATTACATTAAAAAGGAATGAAGAAATAAATTAGCAGCTCAGGACCACAAATATCAGAGGACATGCTGCACTAATGTTTTTATGAAGAGAAAAAGGAACCATGTCATTCCTAATTCCATCAAATAACTTATAATACATAAAACCACATGGAATAAACATGTGTAACTATTTTAGTTCTTGACTAACTGAAGCAGTGCTCCTTTTGGAATTCTTCTGAGGGTGCTAAACACATGCTTGTGGCAGATTTGCAAAACTCATAAAATAACCTTAAAGTTTCACTTTTTTGTAACTCTTGCCTTTGTGATATGCTCAAAGTCTTAGGTTTCAGGAAGAATTTTATAGTTTCTCAACTTCTGCAAAAACAAAAGTTTTCTCTGTTAAATGTCAACAGTCAGTGCTCAAAAAAAAAATTTTTATGATCTTTGAGTTATAGACTGAAGGGATCCAAGGATGTGTTTGGAGCTGGTCACAGGGGACCCAGTAATTAAGCCCTGGGACCTGTGGGTCCCAAAGGGCCTCCATAAGGGGTCAAGGATTGGGGACCCCTGAAATTTTGTGTGGACTCTGGAAACAGCCTCTTCTAGACAGGCTCTGTGGCTTCCTGTCATCTTGTTCTCAGTACAGCTCACGATTCATAAACACCAAAGAATGGGGGCCCCAATTCCCTCCTCCATTGAGGGGTGACTGATTTGCCACTGTCACACAGGGACATTGTCCTAGAGTCAGCTCCAGGCCTGCCTCACATCTCCCAAGGAAAAGGTCTGGGTGCTCCCCTCCTCTGGTCCCCATCGGGTCAATATTCGGAATCCGCCAGGAAGTAGGTACTTGGGTTAACAAAAAACGTCTCATGTTTTCTGACCTAACTTCAGGAAATCACAGACAACCATTCCAGACCAGACCAGCTATTCCATTTTCTCCCACTGGGAAAGGAAGTTTGTACACGTTAAAACATTTTTTTATAATGGGGGAATAATGGAGGAAATTATGGCGCATCCATAGGTCGGTGTATTAGGCAGCCATCAAAATGAGGTTTATAAGGAAACTTTAATAACTTGCAAAGTATTTACGATCTATTGTTAGGTGAGAACAGTACCATTTAAATTCCTGATACTAGTTTTATAAAGGATGCATTGCAGAAAACACACACATCTACATACACACGAATTTACACATATATACACAAACATACACACCTACACTCCCCACATATACACACACATACCCACACCCCCACATATACACATACATACAAATGTAGATACACATACACATGCACATACATACACACATGTACATAACCACATACATACACATGTACACACCCATATACACTTATTTATACACACAAATACACATATATATACATACACACACACACGCACACACATATTCAAAAACAGATTGAAATCTACTACAATGTTAACCAAGGCTAATTCTGAGTAGTGAAATTTCATTTCACTTTTATTTTCCTTTTTATTTTCTCCTACATTTTCCCCACAGAAAGAGTATTATATTCCTAACAGAAACCAAAGGATGATAAGAAAACCCTGTCTCTCTAAAAGAAAAGAGTGTTGAGTGAGGATAGAAAGAGAAAACGAATAGTGATCCTGTTTTAAGTAAGAAAGATTTCAAAACCATCTTTAAAAGTTTAAATCCAAGTCTTCAAGTTTTATTCATGCTCTTGAAAAACAGCAGATACCATTACATGGGCTTATTTATTTCACATTTAAGATCCAAGTGGAGGAATCGGATTATAGTTTCCTTGTCTGCCGTAAACTATATGAATGGCTTCGTTTCAGAGAGTTACAGGGTGAGTTTTGGATGCTTCTCAGTTTAACTTTTATCCCCATATTCTCCTCTGTATAAATGCTATGTGAAAGGCCGGAGGGATAGAGATTCGAATCCGATTTGTGGCAGGGCCCACAAAGAGACAGGGGCACCCCATGCAAGCTTGTTTTGTCTGCAGAGTAAGAGAGGCTGAAGTTGGCTGCATGTCAGTTTCCAGCATCCGAGGATGGCGCAGCCGGTCACGCAGACCTGCCCTTCAGGATGTTCCCGGGAGCAGCGAGCCCACCCGCCACCCCTACGCTCCCTGCCCGGGCGTCCAGCGAGGAGGCTGCCCTGGCCTCCCCACACCACACAGCCAGGTCCCTTGCCCCAGCCCTAGCCCCAGCGCAGCCCCTCGCCAGCTCCCAGAAATCAGCGAGTTTGGGTTGCAGGTCCCCCAGGGTCAGTGCCAAGGCCTGGTGCAGACTTCGGGGAGCTCACGCAAGCTCCCTGGGCCTGCGGCGGCAGTAAACAGACTCCTCGTAAAGGTCACTGCTTCAGGCTCCAGCTCTGTGGCTGGAGGAAGCTGCAATCATTTTTCAGGGCTGTAAATGCCAAGAGAGAAACGCCGCGAGTCACAGCTCTCCTCTGTGCCCCTGGTCAGCCAAGCGCCTCTTCACAAGGCATTTCCTTGCCAAATCAAGCTTCTTTTTTTCCGCCTGAACCCGAATGGACCTCGAGTAACCTTTGCTCAAGGGTCTTGGGATGCAAGCTTTTAAATTTAGTTTGCAAGCTGTGGTGGCTCCCAGCCAGTAGTCGCCAGCCCCAGAGGAAACCCGTGCACCACCTTCATCCTCCCCTGCATACTGGACTGATGATGAGAAAGATTCGGACCACAGGGCAGGTTCTTTACATTAAAAGGAGTTGTTGTGCCCCCCCCCACACACTTTTTTTCCTTTTGGTTGAGTTTTGTTTTTTTTGCTTTGAAACTTAACAAAAGATTTCATTTCTGTGGCCTAAGCTTCCTCAGATGAGAAGTAGCCCTTAGCTTGTTACCTGTATGTCCAAAGGACAGATCAGTGCTCGAGAAAGGTAAGATGTCCAGAAAGGAGGATGAGATGAAATTTAAAGATTAATTTTGGGAAGCTGAGAAGCCTCCTGTCCAAATCATAGACATCCATCTCATGAATGAATGAGCCCCCTTAAAAAAAAATCATGTGTTCATTGTACAGTCCAACTATTTAGATTGTCGGGTTGATTCATACTAAAGTGTGAATGACTGGTCCAAGAGCCTTTCCTCAAGAGACCTGAGGGCTGGACACCCTGAAAATGATGTTTAAGGTAGCAGGACATCAGGAAAGGAGGGCCAAGTGGGGTCATTGCAAATTGGGCCTCTGATTTGCCTAAGGGCATTTCTGCACCTAGAAGATCTAATGTCTAAAACCAGCCCCCCATGGGAAAAAATAGAGGTGAGTGCTTTGAACTAATGTGAGACCTCTAGTAATTAAATGAGACTTTTTTTGGCCTGGTAATCTGTGAGCCATAAGCACATGGGCCAGTGACACCCGAGTCACCTGGAATGTCTTTGAGGCCAGGCCTCCTTGCTTTCTGGTAGCTCTGAGGCTAGCACAGTCTTCTCACAAAGCCCAGACCCCATGGATGTCTGACAGTTGCTCTGTATCCTTGAGCAGCAGAAGAAAGTGCCTGAAGGAGAGGAAGTCTTTAAAGAAATCTATACTTTGAGAACTTATTTTATTTTTCTTAGATCTCTAAACAGCTTAAAGTTTCCTCTGCGAGCCTTTCAAGTGGTGCGTGGTTTCCTCACATTCAATTATTTGTTCTGCTCTTTATAGCTGTGTGACCCTTGGCAAGTTACTTGACCTCTCTGCATCTAGTGGCCTTGATGGAACAAAGAAGGAAATAGTGATACATGTTTGCAGCACTGTTTGAGGTTGGAGACTTCATTCAGCAAAGGGCTTCCCGTTGCTCCTGGCCCAGCCTAGTGATTCCATATGCACTGTCTTTTATAGGTTAATAAATTAGAGCTGGGACATAGTGAATCATCTCAGGCAGCGCTGAGCTCCCGTGGATGGGACTGTTCACACGGAGTAGAGGCAAAGCCAGCTCTTTGGAGAGAAACAGTTGAGACGATCTAAGCCTGTGGATGGTGGGTGGATGGAGGCGTGGGAGTGGCGTTGCATCTGCTGACCATTAGAGCTCTTGCAGCATGAGGATCTAATTTTAAGTAGCTGGGCTAGTTCACAGGTGCACAAATGCCTGATAAATGTGTGCAATGTAGTTTTTTAAAGACCAAAGAGCAACAATGAAAGGCTAGTTTCTGCTGTTGGAAGTAGCTAAGTGAAAGAATTGGGCACTTAGTATGATGCAGGGCTGAGAACTGGGACCCAGTGTAGATTGTTTGAGGGAGGAAAATGGGCACTTCCTTGTTCGCAGTCGGCTCACATGGCCACTGTGCATGTGAATGCCCCATGCTCCGGCTACCCCGACTCTGGGCATTGATCCCAAGGAAATATTTACACAAATATGCAAAACGTGTTCATTGTGGTGGTGTTTATATCATAGCAAAAAAAACGAAAAAGTTTAAATGCCACACCTGGAGATTGTGGAATGCTATACAACTATTTCTAGATGATGTAGGTCTGTTTTATTGACATGGAGACACATCCCTGCCATACTGTGGCATCAAAGGAAAAGCAGCCCAAACGCAGCATGGGGGACCCGATTCCAGTTTTGAAACATACATGTGAATCTCTCTGGATATAATTTGCATAGACAGATGTTTAATGAAACATTACCAAAATATTATTTCTGAGTGATAAGGTGTTGGATGATCATTACTTTTTTCTTTATGCTCTGATGATTTTTTGGAAATTTTTCATGAGAAATTGTTATTAGAGTTTTAAAAGACTGTATGCCTCTTAATTTTGAAAAAGTAAAATAACCAGCTAAGTCCTGCAGAAACTCTCCAGTTAACACGTCAAGGCCTGATCCACGTAATAAGATGACATTCCAGGACAGAGAACTTTCAATTACAGCAGAAGACAGTTGACGGATGGCAGAGCCCACCAGCCTATCTCTGCTGATAGGATGATAACCCCTCGAGCCTGGCTGGCTTTGGACCACAGGGCTGGCTGCAGACCCCACAATCCCAGCTACTTGCAGAAGTAAACAGGAAGCAGAGGCAGTGCTGAGAGCTGGCGGAGGGCGTGCCCTCCTGGGCCCAGAGCAGGAGACCTGGCCTCTCGCTCCACAACCACTAAAATTCCCAGGAAACAGGCTGCAGGCATGGACGCTGGACACTGTGGGACCGTGAGTGGTGAGCTGGGCCTGTAAGCCTCCACTAGTGGGGAAGGACAGGCAGCTGGAGGGGAACACAGACAGAGACCCAGCGACCAGCAGAGACAGAGGGAAGGAGGAGGCTGGACCCACCATTGCAGGGTCCTTTTTCAGGAAGTAATCATCAGAATTAAAACTACAGAGTTACTTTCCTCGTGGCTTCACTCAGAGCCACCACTGATCAATTGACAAGCACAGACTTACTTTACTTTGGAGAAAGCCACAACTCCCCCGCTGGGATTCGTCAGCGTTTGTGACTTTGTCAAGTCACCCCATCTGGCTGCGCTCAGCCTGGATGTCTGGGAAACAAAATTCTATTTGCTGTACTTAGCACACGGGGTCTTAAAGGAGATGAAAACAGATGTAAAATCACTTAAAAAATAAATGTTGCCCCAATACCTATTACATTTGTATTCTAGAACTACTTTAAGCAAGCTAAATTTTAGATTACTTCAAGTTAAAAAAAAAAAAAACTCTAAGAAATTATCTAGCCAAGAAAGTATTCTGCAAGAAAACTCACAGAAAGAACCCTATTCATAGGGTTTATTTCAGTCTTCTTTCTTTTGTTCATGCATTCATAAATTCGCGATGATTTGCTGAGCTTCTCCTCAGTTTCCCACTCTGTCCTAGCATGGAGGATGTTGCGGTAAACGAAAGAACGAATCCCTGCCTGCACAGGCTCACATTCCACAAGGAGCAGCGGCCACAAATGATACATTTGTAGATGTGTTCCCATGAAGCCCATGGCAGCCCATTATTAGGTTGGTGCAAAAGTCACTGAGGCTTGCAATCACTTTTAATTTTAAATATTTTGTGAATGATCAATTCTGAGTGAGGGACAATTGCAGGTCACCACTATCCCAGAAGAGAAGGAGGAATGAGGGCTTGAGAATAACATGAAATGGAAAACCAAAAGCCCGAACTGACTGTGTCATGTTGGGTTTCTGAGTCCACACAACACTGGCAGGGACTCGCAGATGGACACCTAATCATCTGCGATGCCCAGCGCACGGGCGGGAGGTGTCCCACGGAAAAGGGGGGAGGCCAGGCAAGCCACACGCAGCGCATTTTCTAAGCTGGTATTTGTCCAAAATGAACAGCTCTAGAAGCTGTTTTGTGACGAAAGACACAAAAACTTCTGCATATTCCAAAAACACCTTAAAACAAGATGTATTAGAACAGAAGTTTCAACAGATTTTTAAAAAAATTGTCAGTATTTTTGACATACTGTCATTTGTGCAATATTTTTAAATGGCTTTCATTTGAGGGCTTGAGAGTAAAAATTCTCCCTAAAATGATTATAAAAATAGCTGATGTTAAAGCTCCACAAACATCAACATATTACAAAAATATCTTAAAATAAGATTGAAGTTTTTCATTTTTCTTTTTATTCATATTTGCTAGGCTATTGTTTGTGCAATAAACATTTTAAAAATAATTTTAAATCAAGGGTTCCAGAATAGCAGTTCTCCCTGTAATGGCAATAATGACCCACTAGCTATGAGTCGGTTTGCCAGTAAATGCAAGACAAACCTTGCATTTATTAATGAGTTTGATCTTTACAACCATTATTATTCCGGTATGGCAGATGAGGAACCCAACCGAGACACACAGAGAAGTTAAGTAATTCATCCCAAGTCACACAGCTGATAAAGGGCAGAGATGGGATTTGAACCCAGACCACCGAGCTCTGTCTTCTGTGTGTTCAGCTGTCTTGCCACATGGCCTTCGACTGGAGAGGACAATGAAGATGGTGACAGGCACCAGTGCATAAAGCCGGCTCTGGGGCAGAGTCCACGCTGCGGTATCTGTACTCTCATTTTTAATGTGCCCACACTGCGTGGGGCCAAGTCCTATTCTGACCCCATTTTACTAGTGAGGGGACGTCAAGCAATCTACCCAAATCACAGACCTAGTATGTGGTGAGGCCCGGAGCCACTCTCAGGTCTGGTGACTCTCTGAGGAGGTTTATCCATGACTGTTCATTGCGTCCTTGCAACAAAACACAGAAAAACAAACTAGCGTCTCTGTGTTAAGTAATTGTGACTCTGTGTGTCTTGCTTGAGTCATAAGAGAAGATAAATTTATGGAGAGAAAAAAAATTTTAACTAAAAAAAAAAACACAACTTAGCTTTGCTCTGAGGAAGACCCAGTTTCTTAGCTCTTACTTGAAAGTACTGTGATGTGCTACAAATGATCAGACATCGCTACCGCACAGAAATGCCAGCTCCAGGGAGCCAGTACAACCCAGTCTGCACAACTCCCGGAAGAAACTTAATCCAGGAATGTTCCCTGAGTGCCTGCTAACGATGCTATCCTATATGCCTTGAACACAGCAGACCCTGGATAAATATTGGTTGGTCTGCCTAAGTCTGCATCCAGCGAGTGGCACCTGGGAGGCTCCCTGCTGCAGAAAGCCACCATCCTGTCCTCCCAGCACCAATAGGATCTCATACTCAACATGCAGCCAGTGAAACCGGTTTCTGAGGAGCCAGGCACCCTCTTTTCTCCCTCTTCCTGCAATGCGCCAATGGCCTCTGGATTGCATTAAGCTGCATAAATAACAGCGCTGTTGTCAGATGTCCCCTGGTGAGGAAAGGGCAGATGGGGAAGCCAGTAGGTCACGACCTTCATGTTTCTCAGCGGGGGTCAAAACGCCTTCCACGCTGGGCGAGGGGAGAGGAGGTCTGTGTTATGCTTGCATTGGGCCCTGACAGGCGAATATAATTCCTGCCATGGCTGCAGGGAATGCTGGGATTTGTTTTATAGCCTGGCGCGGCTCACTCTGCCTGTTCGACTAACATCTGGTGGGAAATGGAAAAGTCCCATGCTGGACGTTCCAGGCTGGGATGACTGGTGGGTGTTGGCAGCAGCCCACCGTTGGAATGGGGCTTCATGTCTTCTCTGTGCCTTGGTTTCTCCAGGAGTGAAAGAGGGGTGTGGGTGGTTCCTGAGTCCTGATGAGAGGGATCCGTGCATGGGAGCCCACACAGCTCAAGGGGCTGGCACGGATTAAGTGCTCAGTTGTTCAACTGATGACAGTTGTCCCTGCCCCTTGATACCAAAGGCAGAGGGGCTCTACTTGCTGAAGCTGCTCAGCTCAGGGGCCTGGCTTTGGGAGGGCGTGGAGCACAGACCCGCAAGACTGAATGTAAAAATGCAGCGTTCAGAGCTTGCATTTCAGACTTCCTGTCCTAACCCAATTCTGCTTCTGCAGACAGAGGGGACAAACTCTGACCCTCACTTTGAAGTCGTTGCTTTCCGTGTCCTTGCTGGTCATGTCTGGCAGTTTTTGAGTCCCTCTGCAATATATTTTAGTGGTTTAAAAAAACAGGAGGAGTGAGCCACAGGAGAAGAAAGGGAGGGAAAGGGAAAATAGAAAGCAGATTGGCAGAATGCCAATGACGTGCGTGGTGACACGCCTCCTTCTTTTAATTCAGTCTTTATAAGCCCACTGGTGATTGGGCCCATTTTATGGATGAGTGCATTGAGGTTCAGGGAGATAGGTAACTTGCCTTGATCTCACCCTCATGTGGGATCGAGCCAGGATTCCAACCCCAGAAGTCTGGTGGGGGAGACCCTGGAATTTAAACAACAGTGACTACGCGGCGTTTCTTAAAGATGTGTCAGCAGATTCCCTATCTCTCTAGCTATAGCCTCTCTCCACGACGCCACTGTGGGCTTGTTCTCCTCTTTATGACTCTGGGAGGCACCAAAAGGAAAATGATGCTCGGGTCTCTCCTCCAAGGAAAGGCTTTCTTCCACTTAGAATTGTCCGCTGGTAATATCATGCTATGCCAAGGAACAGGGCAAAGGCGTGGAAGAGCTCTGAGGCGTGGGGCCCTGACTGTCCTCCCTGCCCAAGACAGCAGAGCTCTCCTGTCAGCGTATCATCACCCAAAGATTAAATGTGAAGATTCTCACATAGTCATTGTCACTGCAGCTGGCATTTCTCCAGGTCTCGCCATGGGTAACATGCTGGGCATGCTTAATCTCACTCAACCCTCTAAGCACCTCTGGGAGTTAGGCGTATTTATTATGCCCATTTTGCAAACAAGGAAACTGAGGCTGGTATGCCAGTCAGTGGCCTCAGAGGCAAGAAAGGCTGGGGTTTGAAGGCTGATTCAGAGTGACAGACACATGGGTTCTCATGTGACGCTGTCTCTCCAGGAGTTTCTGAGATCTGAATGCAAATGGGGCCCCCGGAGAGGGCTGCCCTGGCCACCGGCCCTGATGTCCCACTGTCTTCCCGCAATCCTGCTTCGTCATCCTTGGTGTTCTCTTCCCACTCTGGGAATCCGGGATTTCTTCAGTCTTTGTTCCTCCCTCCAGACTAGGAGCCTCCCCACGGTTATGTCCTGTGTCTGGGTTGCACCTTCTCATAGTAGGTGCTCAATAAAAATGAACCAGGTGATGGAGATGAGTGAGCAGAGGGCAGAGGCCAAGTCCTTACCTGACTCCCCCAGGGAGGGGTGCCTCCTGGAGCCCCAGGACCAGAAATCCCCCATTGTGTAGAAAGGGGCCTGGAACAGCATCCGCATGCTCTGGTCTGCAGAGCTGCAACCCTGAGGAGGCTTCAGAGCACCTTTGCCAGCAGATCAGCCTTCCTCAGCCATGGCAGCCCCCAGCGCTCCCCTCCCCCAAACAAACCCACGCAATGACGACAGATGGTCCTGGTCAGCCACGGGCCGTGCTGGCAGTGTCGCACGCCTCGCAGATGGTGCAGTGGGCGGCCAGGGGCCATATAGCCCATCCTGGAGCAGTGTTCAGGGTATCCCCCAGATGGAAATTTTCTTGCTCAGCCCGTGTTCCCCCCGTGACCCTGATACGCGGAGTGAGTCTGGGGAGATGGGCTTCCTTCCTCTAGCCAACACTGCCGCCAGCCCTACTTTGGCCAGCGGGCAGGGGCTTTATTTGGCTCCCTCCTCATTAGGCAGGTGTTGGAACCTGGGAGCCCTCTCAAGAGACATGGACTATTTGGGGATGGGAACTGGATTGGGGGGTGTTTAACAAGAGGAGCTGAACAGTGAGAAGCAACCAATTCTTAAGTCTCTTTCCTTGGCTGCCTGCCCATCCATGCCAGTGGAGGGGGGCATCTTATTGGAGGGGCATGTCTTCTAACACGCTGGGCAGGATACAACTGTTAGCATGCCTCTGCCAGAGACCTTCCCCCTCAGTGACTCTTTCAGGGCATTTTCACAGCAGACAGGACATAAACTCTAAGCCTCCTAGGAGGGGTGCAGATTTCGAGTGAAGTACAATAGGAAAAGGTTTAAGGGAGTCACTGTCTGGGTGGGCGTTCAGGCTGTCTTTGCACAGAATCGTGGTAGCCTATAAACAGCTGTGGCTGGCATCTATGGCCAGCAACTGTGGGCTGGCATTTGTGGCTGGCATTTGTGGACCGGCATTTGTGGGCCAGCGTCTGTGGCCAGCATTTGTGGCTGGCATCCGTGGCCAGCATCTGTGGGCCAGTATCCCTGTCCAGCATTTGTGGCTGGCACCGGTGGCCTGCCTTGGTCTATCTGCCAGGTTGCCTGTTGCTCTCCCTGCTCCAGACTTGCTGAAGCTGAGGCACAGAGAAGTGGAGGAGCCCACCTTGGGTGACCAGGTGGCTCAGAGCCAAGGCATGGGAGCTGGGGCCCTGACCCCCAGGCCTTGGGAGGGACACAGATGCTTGTTTGAGGTGAAATCATGACAAGGCTGGAGTCCGCACAGGAAGCCAAGGGTATGCGAGACAGCCATCCACGCCCTTGCACGGCAGCCACTGTAATCACCCCAGCCCCACAGATGGGGAGACAGAGCTCTCGAAGGGTGAAGGGACATGCCCCTGCTACCCACAGAGTGTGTGACTGGGAGGACCCCGGCCCTTTGCTTCTTCAAGGGGACCTGGCTCGGTGTGGGGGCTCTGGCAGGGCCAGCATGGGCTTGTAACTTGTGGGTGTTGAGAAGACGCTTCTCCAAATGTCCCATGGCAAAGGAGAGCCGCGCTGTCATGGCAAGGGCGTCCTGTATGTGACTCTGAGCGTGTGCGTGTGCGTAGGCAGGGTGGGCAGGCACACGCCTGTGTGGTCCGAGGGGGCTTTGCGTGTGTGGTCCTCCACCAGCCCAGCGCTCATCATCTGTCCAAACGCTGCTAACTGCCTGCCCGATGACCAGCGTGTTTACTTTAATCCTGTCTGCACGGACTGAACTCGGATCCCTGTCTCCTTCCAGCTGGGCCTCCTCAGGGGGAGAGAGAGAGGGAGAAGTGAAGAGGAGGGAGAGGGAGAGACAGGAGGGAGGAGGAAGACACATGGGATTCTAAAAGAAAGATGAAAAAGACGATGTTCACATGAAGCTACACAAGGGACAGGCTGCAAATGTGGTTCAGTATAAATCAAGATGACCATTTATGGGCCATTTCACACCCGTCCTCTCTCCAGCACCCTCCAGCCTCCCTCCGTGTGCTCCTGCCCCACCCTTCCCCACCCAGCAGCACACATGCACTCAGACGCTCCAGGTCCATAAATCGCCCCTGTTGAGTGCTGGCCGAAACGTTGCTCATGTTCCTACCCACTGAAATAAAAATATGCATGCTTGTCTGGTCGGGATGTGTGTCGTCTGCATGTGTAAGGGGCCCATTGTGTGTGTCTGTGTGCGTGCATGTGTGTGACGGGCCCATCGCGGTGGCACGTGTGAGTCTGCTGTATGTGGGTAAAGAAACAACTTGGTTGGTTTCGAGGGTTTTGGTGAGGGCTGGCGGGGGCCCGCGGTGTCCTCGGGGTCCGCCTGTCACACGCAGAGATCTTCAGCCTCTGTCCACCTCCCAGGAAATTCTTGAGGGTAAAATGAGTGAATGTCCTCCGGAGGTAAACATGCTATATAAATATAGTGGGGGGTCGAATGCATGACCCGCCACAGCAGCTGTGTGGAATTTTGGTGGATGAGTTCTAAATACTTCCTCTCTAAATCTTGATATTCAACTCTAATTTCTATATTCCTGTAGTTTTCAAATTTCAGTGAATTCTTGCATTGATGATTTACTCCTTTTTAATATGGATTTCCTGTAAGCTGTCTCAAATATCGTATGTAATGAAGAGGAATGAAGGAGAGAAAGAACTTTTTACTGAAAAGAAAGTTCTAGAAGTTCTGGTTTCAGTGGATGTCAGGCTAGAACTTTGTGCTAAGGAGACATTAAGAGCCACTTGACTATAAGAAAGTGATCAGATGTCATACGTGGAGAGGTTTCATTCTTCTGAATACTCTATTTTTGTGAACCTAAAGGAATCTTGGAAATTATTTCTCTACATCCCATTCATTAACAGTCAGTGCCTCTGGGTTCCACAAAAGCAGGCTGAGAAAAGAGGTTCCTGCCTCAGGACAGACCGGTCATCTGGAGCACCCACACCAGCATGCTCCAAACCAGGTAAATTATTACATAGAAAACAAGAAGACACATAGATAATTGATTAGGTGACTTCACATGACAGGAAATTAACCATCTCAAAGTGTCCGCTTCAGGGGCATTTAGTAAATGCAGAATGTTCGGTGTAATCACAACATATAGCAGCCCTCTCTGGTTCTCTAACATTTTGTCATCCCGAAAGCAAGCCCTATGCGACTAAGCAGCGTCTCCTGCTGTCCCTTACTCCCAGCTCCGGCTCCCGTGGTGTGCATATTCCATTTATCTGGAAAACCTTGCACTTCGTAGTTTCCAAAAATGCTCCATGGAAGCTTATAAATAGCCTAGACAGGTTTTTTTTCTTGCTTTTTCTTTTTATGAAGACAATGCCTGCCCATGTCAAAATATTCAACCACTGCAAAAATCAAACAAACAAACAATTTTTAAAATTGAACCCTCCTGCCGTCCCACTGTCAGTAACTGCTGGCGATATTTGGTGGCCCCCAGGCCTCTCCTGCCCCAGACATCTCTGTATAAACACTCACCCAACACACCCGTTTCAAAAGCTAGTGCAATCATTTTAATCTGCTGGTTTGGAGCCTGAATTTTTTTTAAACTTAGCAATATATGTCACGGACATATTTCCATGTCAACACGTACCATTCTCCTTGATGTTTTCATGTCTGTGGAGGGCTCCTTCCCGCCGCCCTGCAGTTGGTCTAACCCATCCCCCAGGGAAGGATGATTAGGTGCAAACCCATTGCTTTCCTGCAAATGGATCCACTTTCTGGGCTATGTTAATTGATTGGATTTAGGAAGCTTGCTCCTGGGCTGGGGGGATTGAGGAAGGATTTAAGGGTTCTGTGGAAGAATTCAGGGCTTACTGACAACCACTAACAAGACCTGAGTGAAGCACAGACACACCTGCTCAGCGCCCCTTGACAGATGCGGGTAAGAAGCAGATTTGAGGGCAGAGGACAGGACTGATGGCTAGAGTGCCCCGGGTCACGGGACGCACCAGGAAAGAGCCGTGGGCCGGCCACCTGTGCCCAGCACAGAGCATGTGCTCCATGGGGGCTTCATGGCCGGTCTAGGAGACGTGGAATGAAAGAGGCAGCAGAAAGGCTGAGGGCACCCTGGGATGCTAGCTGGAGATGCCAGGTGGTGTGTGTGTGTGCACGCGCATGCACTTATATGTGCATCAGCCAGCACAAAAAGATAATTCCCTTAAAGGGAGGGCTGTGTTCATTTTCCAAAACTCTCCTTAGTACCTAGTAACTCAGCTCCACACTTTGCTTTAGTGACATAAGTTGTCACACATGGAGATTTTTTTTAAGCCAGTTTTTTTTTTTCCTGTTATCCCAGATACAGGCTCATTCTCATTTTCCTCTTCAGATTCTTTGAGGCCTGGACAGAGTTCACCTGGGGAACCTTCCTGGATGCCTCTCTGTCTCTGGCCAGGGTGAATCCCTGCACATTCTGGTGACCACTCTGGTCCCAGTGTGCAGCCCTGGGACCTCCTGTCCTGTGGGTTAACTTTTCCTGTCATATTCCTGTCTCCCAGTTATACTGTGTGCCCTCAGAGCAGGGATTTCACAGGACTCAGCCCCCAGTCCTTGCAGCAGGATGCCCATGGTGACCATGTCTCAGACAGACAGGGACGGATGGATTGGGAGTCAAACCTCACTCACAGGCCCTGGTCCCCCAGAATTGCGCATGGATCTGGAAAACCTCTCCGTTTGGGTTCACAGTGGGTGGCAGGTGGACTGCCAGCTTCCACAGGCACTCTCTGTGCCCCTGGATTCATGTCAGACAGCCCCAGGAGTGGCAGTTATTACTTTGCCTTTTAGACAAGGAAACTAAGGTTCAGAATTGTGAGAGTATTCGCAGCATGGGGAAGAGGGTGAGGCAAGAGAGAGCCCGTCACCTTGGGGGCACCGTTGAAGGGGGCACCAACAAATTCAGTTGTCAGGACCAAAAAAATCTAAATCCATGCAAAAATAAATCCATGAGGAACCAAATATCAAATTTAATAAAGATGGAACACAGGGTCAGGATCAGGACAGAGCAAGCTAGGGAGCGTGGACAAATGCCAGGATGGATCACTGTATTTAAAATGCTGATATGTTGTGCATCACAGACTTTCTGCATTCATGTTGATTTTTTAAGATACTGCATTAAAATACGATATATCTCGATGGCTGCATGTTTTGGTGCTGCCTTTAATGTTGTACCCAAGATAAGGGCCCTCATTCACTTTTCTCAGGCCTGGTCCTGCTGGGATCATCTCACCAGTGAGTACTGGAGCGGAGATGTGCGCCCAGGGCTTTCGGCTGCCAGAGCTTTTATGCCACCGTTGGTGTAGAAGTGCAGCTCCTAGCTGGATCCCTGACTCTCGCTACAGCATCTGTCTCGGTTTGCCGGCACCTTGGGTTTCTGAGTTGAGTGGCTAGAGGGAGGGGTGGGACTGTGCACGGGGCACCTGCGCCCAAGGCACGGGCATGCAGTCACTGCTCCAGCATTCCTTTGTTCAGCCCTGTCCCCCTCTCTTCCCAATGCCTGTCACAATAAGTAATTCGATGTTTGAGGTTACAATTACTGGAATCACATTTCTGCCAATGCAGGGTATTTGATGCTGGGCACAACCATTCTTCCATTTGAAAGTCACAGACTAACACTCCTAGAACACGGCGTTTTGTGAAGAGGAGTCGTGTCTGTTACGTGAAATATATACTTCAGTATATATACATCACCAAAATACCGATGGCAAAACATTTTCCACCTTTTACTTAATATGCAGTTTTTCAACACAAAGTATTTCCAAAACCCAGATTCCCAGAATCTGAAGAAGGAAAAGTCTGTAGGATGCTTGGAAGGGTCATTTATAAATTGATTTCACTGTTCACCAAGTAGTTTTGTCTTTTTTTTACACAAAATGATTACTTTTTTAAACCAAGATGCTCATGCATGTATGCACAGGCACACACACATAAACACATGTACTCACACATACACACATGTACACACACACACTGCACATCCACACACATACCAAGTTGGAACTCTGTTGCTAAGGGTGTGGCTTGCAGTATCCCCACACCACTGGCCATGAGGGGCTATTAGCCTGCCTGCTTTAATTAAACTGACCAATTCAGTTAAAACAGCAACAGTGCAATTATTTGGTGGAATTGAGTCATTCCCTGAGCCGAATTAATCTACCATTAAGACAGAGGGGGAGGGAACAGCGACAGCAACAGGGAAGGGAGGACCTGAGACCAGCCCCCACACTGGAAGCTCCAAGGGGACCGCTGCCCTCTTTCCAGAAGGTTCAGCTCAGATGGAACCAGCCTTCTTCCTCCCCACCTTCCATCCCAGCAGATACTGTAGAGAAAGGTGAAATCATTCCAGAGGAAGAGAAAAGCACCTGCTTAAGGGAGAAAGGATTTTGCTGGGCTTCACGTGGCTGGGGAGGTTAATTAAATCATCCCTTTGGAGATGTCTTATTTACTGTTGTGTATCGATCACCTAGTGTAGGCTAAGGCCTCTGCTAAGAGACTACAGAAAATCCCAAGGTGAATCCCTTCCAATACTGCAGCTGTCACAGATGGAATTCTGAGAACCCGTCCTGAGGAAGAAAGGATGTCAGGTGTAACCCCAGCCAGCTGTTTCTTCAAGGGCTGCAGCGTCCAATACCAGCTCCTTCAGAAGGGTGCTAGAAATGGACTTCACATGATTTTTTAAAACCTTATGGGATCAGTTTACAAAGTAAGACATGTTTCTTGTAGCATACCTGGACCATATACAACTACACAGAGGGAGAGGAACGTGACAAAGCCACCACCAAGAAAACCACTTGCCACAGTTTGGTGCTTTGGTGTGCAAGTTACACACACACACACATACACACACACACATACATGGAAGCAGTGCCTGGCATTGGGTCAGCACCCAGTAAGCACTAGCTGGTGTTATCCATTTTATTTATTTTACTGTGTCCTTATAAGAAGAGGATCATGTTGTGCATGTGTTATTTTGCAAATTACTTTCTTCATTTAATTGCCTGAACATCTCCCTTCACCCTTCAATATTTTTCGACAAGGTAATTCTTCATGGCAATAGAATAGAAAGCCACCTTAAAACCTTCAGCCTCCAGGCTTGCTCAGATCTGGAGGGGTGCGGGCATCCCGCAGATGGGCCGGCATTTCAGATTTCAGGACTCCATACGTGGGCTTTGCAGAGGCAGCAAGGCTGAGATATTTTGGCAAATTGGACATAAATCAGTGCAATTCAGTGAACGCTGTGGTTTATTTGAAGCTGTGTCCTGCAGGATGCTAAGAGAAGGAAAACACAGGAGCAAAGCAGTGAAGAGCTGGAGTGGCTTGGATTTTGCGGCTGAGGTTGGGCTAACAGTAAAGAGTTGGGAGCTGCCTCCCTTGGGGGAGGCTCCAAATGGAGTCGTCAGCTGTGGCAGACCCAGGGCAGGCTGGCTGAGTTCTAGGGGAGGGGGCAGTTCCAGGGGAGGGAACAGCACTTCCCACCCAGGCACCCCCACCCCTGTAGGTAGATCAAGCAGCAGCTTATGATCAAACACAGTCCCCAGTGAGAGGCAAGAAAATCAAATTTCAATTCACTCCTACATCATGGATCAAGGGGTGAATAAATACTGTAACAAAAATCACGCTGACCAACTCTGCCTACGAGCCAAGCAGTGTTGTAAACTCTCCTGCAGGAACTCAATTTATACAACCACACTTTGGGGCAGGTAGGCATGTCAGGGGCTCTGTACAGCACAGAGATGCCCTGCAGATTCTATATCATCTGAGGTTGCACAGAATTCCATTCCACCCCCAGGCACCCATCCTTGTCCATTTTATTTGAAAAGAACAATGTCTACAACTTTACTCTTTTTTTTCCCTCTTATTACAAAACAGTGACTGTTCAGTGCCCACGTTTCAAGCATCACAAAGAAATAACTTAAGATCAAGGTCAAGAGACAGCTCTGTTTCCACTGACCCAGAGATGACCATTGCTGAGGCTCTGGGACTCCTTTTCAAGACGCTGTCCAGGGAGGGATGAAGTCAGAGTTTGGATCTCTCTAAAGAAGTTTGATTTCCCTACCAAAGTATCGCGTTTCTATCTGTCCTGACAGTGTCCTTGGCCACATTCACCATGTTCCCTGGCCTGTAGTCCTCTGATTGGTTTTAATGAAACAGAGGGAACGGGGGCAGCCCCCTCCAGACAGGTAACATTTAATCGCCTGGTTCTGGTTTCCTTCGACTTTCATTCTGACCGGAATGCTGTCGGTGGAGGGGAGGGGAGGGGCTCTAACAGCACCCAGACCTAGCCCAGCAGGTCCAGTCACCCAGGATGGCTCAGCGCTGACCCTGCCTTCACTTCCTCCCCAAGGAGGGCTCCGGGAGGAAAGCCTGAGGAACACCAGCTTTACCACATGATCTTCAGGGCTGAACGAACTTAGCTTCTCTGGCCACCTCCTTAATCAACTGCAGCCTTTTTCTCTTTCCAGACTGAAACAAACTCCACAAATATTGGCCATTTCTTCATCTTCCTCCCTTTCCAATGATGATACTGGACAAAATGGGACTATCTGTAATTTTCGCCCATTTTGTTAGGAATTTCTCCCCTCTGCTTTAAAAAAGTTAATGTCCCGCACACACACGAACACACACATCAGGAATTGAGTAAGGTTCCCTCTGACCATCCCCATCGCGCTCTCTTCCTTTTGTCTGAAGGTCTGGGCAGTGATGGTTGAGCTTCTGGGGTGAGAGCTGTGGCGTGGGGGGATTCTCAGCAGAGGCTGCGGCAATGGGGGTGGGCTCCTCCTTCCTGGTCCTCTGATGACTTCTCTGACAATGCGTCTCCACTGCCCGTGGGGCCCAGCAGCGCGGAGCCCGGGGCGCCCACACCTTCCCCTCCACCAGCGGGCGGCCCCACAGGATGAAGGCGGCTGACACCGAGAGGGCCCAGGCGGGAGTCGAGGGGCTGCGAGCGCGCTGGCGAAGGGGGCGCAGGAGAAGGGAGAAGAGATGGGGGAGAGGGGAGGAAGGAGGAGGAGAGGGAAGCCGGGAGATGAGGAGAGCTCAGAACTGAAGAATGGGGCAGAAACCCGCGGGTGCTGGGCGGTGGTGAGTGCAGCCCAAGGGCGCTTCCTCCCTGCAGCAGCTTCTGTGGCGGGAAGGAGGGAGCCTTGGGCAGGCAGTGGGTTTCAGAGGACCGAAGGGCGAGCAGCTGCAGGGGACAGAGGGACAGAAGGGCCGGGAGGCGGGGAGAAGGTGGACCGGCGGCTCTGAGGAACTATTTCGCTTCTGGGCACAGTCATCCCCCTCCTCCCAGGTCCCCGCCTTGGGTCCCTGGCCCTAGGTCCCGTGGAAGGCGACACTGTGCCCCAGGCGACCAAGGAGGCTGCTGCTCCCCACACGTCTGGCTGGGCTGGTTCTCCCTGCGCACCAGGCTCCCCTCGCCCGCGGCGCCCCTTCGGCCCCTCCTCCCTCTGGCCTGGGATCCCCCTGGAGACACTGGACAGCCTCCGTGCGCGGACGGGTGGGGGCGTAGGGTCCCTGGGGCACACTTGCCCGCTCAGCCCTTCCTGCGTGGGGTCTTCGCTAATGCCCACTTTACAGGTGAGGGCATCAAGGCCCTGAGACGGGAGAAAGGGCAGGCCTCGCAGGTGCACGTGGGAGAGCTTGCACCGGAGCCATCGCACCAGCCCTGGACCACCAGGACACAGGGCTGGAGGGGGTGACAATGGGGCGACCTCACCTGTAACAAGTGAACAAGCATTGACACCCCCGCAGGCTCGGGTGTTCCCACGGTGGAGTCATGTGAATCATCCCTGCCACTTAATAAACACAGATACTAGAACCCGGAGCCTGGACCTATTGGATCAGAACCTCCCAGGAAGCCGCACAGCGATCTGGATTTCCAGTGCCTACCCTGGGGTGACCCTCACTCCAGAACTCTTAGACCCCACTGAACTTGTGTTCTACCTCCAGGCATGGGGTACACCCGGCGCTACACAGCGGGACAGTGAAGTTCTGCTGGGCCACCAGGTTGAGGGTGGTGGTGATGGTAGTCTCAAACCAGAGCCCAGTGGAGCTTTATTGCTCTGTTTTAGCCAAGGAGCTTTTGGATTGTCCCCAGAGGGGTCAAGGGTCTTTCCACTGCCCTGTTCAAAGGGTTTTAGGGTGAAATAATCATGATGATAGTCACAGCACATGCTATGAATGAAGCAGGCTCTTACTATACAGCTTTTGCGAACATTCTGTTTTCATCCTCACGGCTGACCTTGGGAGAAAGGTACTGTTTATCATCCCCTTTTACTGATGTGCAAACTGAGCTGTGACCAGGTTCTTTTATTTTCTCCAGCTCCTGCACTGCTGAGCTGGGGCTCCCCAGGTCTACCCACAGGTACCCGCCTCCCTCAGGAAGGTGTGGACAACACAGTGGTAAGCAGGGCCAGCCCAGGAGGGGACTTTGTGCTTCCACAGGAAGGGGGTCTCAGAGGCCTGGCACCTGGGTGTCCACCCAGGGAGATGGATGTGGGCACGAGGTGGTCTCTCTAGTCCCCGTAGCTGTTGGGAACCCAGATGAAAGGCAAGAGTGTGGAGCACAGAGTATGTGGGACTTGGGGAGTCTGCAGAGTGCCCTGGAGGGTACCAGGAGCTAAAACTACATGGAGCTGGGTGGGCCTGAAAGAGGAGAAGGGAATAGGGGAGGGAGATTCATGAACAGTCCAGAGGAGGGGGATGGGAATGGAAGGAAGGAGGTGATGGCTTTGGAACAGAGCTGCCGAGAGAGGCAGGCATTGTGTCTGAGCACCACAGCCTGCCTTTGGTGGCCCCATGCTCAACACAGGAACCCTGAAACAAAACAGGAAATGCCCTAAAGTGGCACCACATATGCTCTCCCAGGTTTCTGGCAGCTCAGCAGTTGCGCCAGGGGTACTTTCCTGTGCCCAATTCCTGGCACCCTTCCTACACCACCCCCACCTCCATATGCAGCAGTGGAGAACCTCCATCTCACAGATGGGGAAACTGAGGCCAAAGAAGTTGAACAGGGAGCCAATGGCCTGGAGCTTGCCTCCTTCCAAGGCTGTGAGTTGACTCGAATGGGCCAGAAGCTGAGGTGTTCGCTGTGGATCGCAACGCTAACACCAAAGCGGCAGCAGCATGACATTTATTAGATTCCTCTGTAATGCCAAGAACTGTGCTCACAACTTTGTATTTTTTTCCCATTAAATTTTCACAACACTCCTATGAAGCCCTGTTAGTCTCCCTGTTTCACAGAGGGGGAAACTGAGGCTCCACCTGGAGGACATTTCCTGCACACTGGCTCTTTAAGAGTCTTTGCAGGTGCTTCCAGCAGACGCCTAGGTTCTCCTCTTGGCATCTTACCCTGCCTCCCCCGTGAGCTGAGTTCTAGTTGGGAAATTTCAATGAGACGGGGTAGCAGATGGGCGTCTACCCAGATCTCAAAGCTAGTCCCACCTGCCCGGGGGGTCTTTCCATACCCCAGAGTTTCTGCATCTGACTCTTACTTTTTAATTTCCTCCACAGCCTCTTACCTAGATATTTTTAAACGGGGAGACTTAAAAATTTTTTAACGGGAAGAGTTAAAAAAATTTAAATGGGGCCATTTAAAGATGCAGAGAGGATTCCACCTTCTCCTCTTACAAGAACTGTCTCATGTCTTGCTCTCCTTTGTTAAGAGAGTTAAATAGCAGTTTGTAAATAGTACCTGGAGACCCCAGGATGCCAAATTAGTTGATGTGTGTTAATTAGCTCCTTGGGAAAAAGCCAACACAAGAACATTCAGTGAAATCGGCATTATGTAGCTGATAGGGACACAGACTCTGAACTCCTGACCTGCCTGCTTGAATATGGCAGTTCAGTCTCTGTGAGCTTCGAGGTCACGGCCGCTGCCAGCAGTGGGGCTGGGAATCTGGCACGGGGAAGGCTCCTTGGGACTTCCCTGGCTTTGGCTACAACTGGGGCTGAGGTTGGGACTGCTCAACATTGCGTAGAGCTCACCAGAGGTTCCGTGAACATTCGGAAGAAACAAATGCTGTCAAAGGTATTTCCCTTGAAACACAGATTAAGTGCACCATATCTTTGCTTGAGGAAAGACAGAAGTGAGAATTCCGTTTTTCCTGAAGATTCAGTGTAATTACTGTCAGCCTAGGGTAATGGAATGTCCTGAGAGAGCACAATACGTTTTATCTTTTTTTTTTTTTTGAGATGGAGTCTTGCTCTGTTGCCAGGCTGGAGCACAGTGGCGCAGTCTCAGCTCACTGCAACCTCCGCCTCCCGGGTTCAAGCGATTGTTCTGCCTCAGCCTCCTGAGTAGCTGGGACTACAGGCACATGCCAAATGCTCAGCTAATTTTTGTATTTTTAGTAGAGACGGGGTTTCACCATGTTGGCCAGGATGGTCTTGATCTCTTGACCTCGTGATCCACCTGCCTCGGCCTCCCAAAGTGTTGGGATTACAGGCGTGAGCCACCGTGCCTGGCAATACGTTTTCATCAATAACATACTGAGTGTGACAGACGATTCCTTCTGTTCTAGTTGTTATTGCTATGTGAAAATTACCCAAGACTTTAGTGGTTAGAACAACTATATGATGTTTCTCATGGTTTTGTGGATTAGAAATCCAGGAAGGTCTCAGCTGGGTGGTTCTCACTAGGGGTCTCTCATTTGACTGTGGTCGGATGTTGACTGGGTTGGATGTTCTAGATGACTCATGTTTACAGCTGCTGGTAAATGCTGGTGGGTGTCTGTGAGCCCAGCTGGAGTATGGATTGATGCACCCACCCACACATGGTGCCCCCAGCATGGCAGCCTCGGGGCTGTCAGACTTCTTATATAGCAGTGGCTTCCCCCAGAGCACCAGGCAGAAGCTGTGTGGTGTTTCACAAGCTGGCCTGAGAAGTCACACCGTGGCATTTTCACTGTATGCAATTGAATTAGGGGGTCATAGGTCCACCAGATGCAAGGGGAGGGGCACAGACCCAACCTGTCAATGGGAGGAGAACATGTGGGATGGGGGATGGGGCGCTGGCCATCTCAAATCTGTCTTCTCACGTTTATCTAAAGCAAGTGAAGGCTATCACACAGCCTCGAGACTGGGAAATCAATGCAACACGGGATGTAGGTCTTCTCGGCGTTTCATGAGCTGCCGTTCGTACTGTTTGAAAGCCTTGAAAAGAAGCATGCACTGAAAATCCAGTCCAGAACAACAGAACACATTCATCTTGGGAGAAGTCTGGGTTACTTGGGTCTGGCATCTCTTTCCAGGAAACAGGAATCAGGAACTATGCTAGGCCAGGGAAGGGCATAAACAGTCAAATACCATTTTGCCTGAATCTCTTTGTCAGATCACTAGGATAATTCAGTGAGGTTGGGCACCTACCAGATTGGTGAATTGCATGGAAAATCTAACTAACAAGTATTTTATCTCTTATAACAAGAATCTGGAGGTAGGGAGTTTGCAGAGGGTGCAGCTGCTTAGCCATGTGGTCAAGGCCCTGCACCTTTTTTTTCTTTTTTCTCTGCTGCATTCTGGCGTGTGTGGCCTCATGGCTGCAAAAGGGCTGCTTTCCCTCCAGAAATGTAACAAGGGCCAACACCCTGACAACCTTCCTATTTGCTGATATTGCTCCAAGGGCTTTGCATGTGTTAATTTATTTAAACCTCCCCAACAACCTACAAGGAAAGTGCTATTTTAGAGCAAGAATACTGAGGCCCAGGGAGATTAAGGCACTTGCCGGGGTCATAGGACCTGCAAGTGGCAACTCCTAGGAACAAACCCAGGAGACTGGCTCCAGACACTCGGATTTAACCACCACTCCAGCAGTATTGCAGGCAAAGGAAGGGCAGACGGAGGAGGGTTCGGGATCCCCAGAGCCTGCAGTTTACACTTCATTGGCCAGAACTGTATCACAGAGCCACTGGTAACTTGGAGGAATCTGGGTGCATTCGTGTGCTCAGCTGGGCTGATTGCTGCCCTCAAACAAAACCAGGGTTCTGTTAGAAAGGAAAGTAAACACTATTGTGGGCAGCAAAGAGTGGCTGAAACGTAGCCCGTGGATATTTCTGGGTCTGATTTTCCCTAGGTTCACCCTATAGGAGGCCTTGGAGCCCAGAACTCAGGTCTTCAGAAGAGCTTTGGCCCATACAGAGTAGGGAGGGGTCCGCTGAGTGGCCAGCCGGAAATGTGGGTGGCGGAGGGTCGAGGGCCGACCTTAGCCATCAGCCAAATGTGTGAGCAGCGTCAGATGTTCTCAACAACCCCCATTCCTGTGAGCACGTGGCACCTGGACCTATCATCAAAAGGGCCAGGCAGACAGCCAGCCACCCTTGGCTGAAGCATGGGAATTGGCGTGCAGAGCTGTACGCTGGCTTAGGCAGGCATCCGCAGCAATGCTGGTGCTCTGGGAGCCAGGTGGTCCTTCCAGCATCCTTCCGGTCGGCCCAGGGCACCCCGTGCCTGGGGCATGCCCCTCTTAGTGAGCAATGATCTGTAGCCACCTTCTGGTAATTTTTAAACTCCCCTCCTTCAGAGCTATGTTGAGTTCACTCTGTTTTGACATTGTAGGGAGAAAAGAACTTAATTATCTGATTTCTAAAGCAGCCCTTCCTTTCAAAAGGATTAAAGTCTTTAAGGCTGATATCCCATACGGGATGGTTGGAGTCAGGAAGTCCTCTGTCATCTCGAGAGAGCCACTTAACCTGGGGAAGCCTTCATTTCATCATCTGTAAAATAGGTATAGGACGCCTCTTTAAATTTAGCACCAGCTCAAGGGGGCCGGTGGCACTTGGGGAACGTGTGCTCCTTTCCCAGTAGGCACAATTGTCTCCTGTCCTGGCGACCACTGGATCTGGAGATCTGAGCCTGAAGTTCATTTCTGCTGCTGGCCATTTAGGGAGAGCCTGAATGTGCAAATAGAGCAATGGAGCTCTTAGATGGAGCTCTGGCCCCTCATTTTCTGGTCATTTGACTTCTCAGTCTCTGTTTGGAGATAAGCCTTCAGTAGCTGTTCTGGGCTTCCGTATGGGAAAGATGTGCCCTTACTTGGGAGAGTAGCTGGGGACCTGGTCCCCAGGCTGGGGAGACAGAGGAAACACCCTGTCTCTATTTACTTACTTATTTGAATAGCCGCTACCTGAGCATGAAACAAAACAGCAACAAGATCTCTCAAAAAAGTGAAATGAAAAGCAGCCACTGCACTCCAAGCCCTGTTCTCAATAAGCCAGTTTCTGAAGCTTGGAATGCCAGGAACCTGCTGCCGGCAGCCCTCTGCTGGGTTCACCAGCTATGAAATCTGTTTCACACTGAAGCAGATGCACGTGGCTGGTGGAATGTGCGTTCAGCTCCCTTTTGCATCTGAACAGAATTCAACTGCCTCTGAATGTTGCTCTGAGCAGATTAGCGATGATGATTCTTTTTCATATCCACTCTCCCCACCCTCAGTGCACACAGACGTTCCTGCTGAAAGCTGCCTATGCTGGCAACTTGACCATGACTTTCGCTCTCCTTTTTGGAGGTGCTTGAGACAAGGAAATGCGCTCGGGAAGGTACTAACCAAAGTCTCCTGTTGCTATGGTTTGACTCTGTGTCCCCACCCAAATCTCATCTCAAATTATAATCCCCACATGTCAAGGGAGGGACTTGGTGAGAGGTGATTGGATCACGGGTGCGGTGTCCCCCATGCAGGTCTTATTGATAGTAAGGGAGTTCTCATGAGAGCCGATGTTTTTAAAAGTGGCAGTTTTTAAGGAAGGCAGTGGCTCACACCTGTAATCCCAGCACTTTGGGAGGCCAAGGTGGGTGGATCACCTGAGGTTGGGAGTTTGAGACCAGCTTGATCAACATGGAGAAACCCGTCTCTACTAACGATACAAAATTAGCCAGGCATGGGGGCACATGCCTGTAATCCCAGCTACTTGGGAGGCTGAGGCAGGAGAATTGCTTGAACCTGGAGGCAGAGGTTGTGGTGAGCCAAGATAGTGCCACTGCACTCCAGCCTGGGCAACAAAAGCAAAACTCTGTCACCAAAAAAAAAAGTGGCAATTTTTTCTGCACTTTCTCTGTCTTCTGCCACCATGCAAAATGTGCCTTGTTTCCCCTTTGACTTCCCCCACGACTGTAAGTTTCCTGAGGCCTCCCAGCCATGCAGAACTGTGAGCCAATTAAACCCTTTCCTTTATACATTACCTAGTCTCAGGTATTTCTTTAGAGCAGTTTGAAAATGAACTAATGCACCTGTTCTCCGACATCATGTGAACATCAGGGGAGTCAGCCACTTTCCGTCAGTGCTGTTGAATATTTGATGCAAATTCTTCATCAGTCAGCTGTCTCCTTTCTTCTCTTTTGGTGATCAGTACCAAGCTGCTGTTTGAACTAGTGCGTAGAAACATGCACATAGTCGGGAACTAGACAAAGCTAGAGGACGACGGAAACATGGTTTTTCATAAATATGTGTGAGGATGATACCCAGATCTGCTCTGCACCACATTCTTTCTGACGCAGCGATCACCAAGGTCACCCCTGGCTTTTAGGTTCTGTAGTTCTATATTTTGCCAAATTAATTGCAGCACATTTAATCATTATTAAGAGAGTGTACTTTCCAAAGGGGTAAAAAGCATGTTTAAGTAATTTATATACATGAAGAATATGTTGGAAGATTATACGAGAAAAATATTTCCAGTTCTTTGAAAAGACTGAATATCATTATGTGAATAGGAAAATAATAAACAAAGGATAAGGATGTTATAAAAATTCTGTACATCAACTAACCTTGTAATGCATAGTGCATATATTATACTGTATATGTATTGCATATAATATGCAATAATTATAACTTACATTGACTAATAACGTGACAATATTAATGATAACTTACATTGATTGGTTGTCTATTAAATGCTATTCCCTTTACTTCGATCTCCATATGTAAGCCTCATGCTAGCCCTATGAATTGGATGCCATTATTGTCATTTCCATTTTATAGGTGGGGACACTGAGGCCCAGAGTGAAAAAGTCATGTATTCAAGGTGACACAGCTGGGATTCGTATATCATCTCTGTACCTGAACCCTTAATCTGCAAGTCATAACAGGCAACCAATCAATGTAAGTTATCATTAATATTGTCACATATATCTCTTATTAAGTTATAATTACTGCATATTGTATGGATTATAATGTGTATGAACTACATGATAATAGATGTGCTATGCATAACAATGTTTGTTGATGCACCGGTACATCTGTGGGGTGCTGTCCATAGAGAGTAATTTAAAACCGTATTCCCGGCTGGTCCAATGGCAGTGGATTTCAGAATTTATTAATATTAGAGTCACTAAAGTTAGTATACAATCCCCTACTGCTAAACTTGACTGGCTAAAAGTAATTCAAAAAAATAAAACTGTGTTAGTGTTTCATAGATTTTCGTGCAGACATTTCTCATCTAGACCATTATACTTGGTCCTAATGTTAATGCAAACAGACATCAGATAATTCAGTTCAGGAAAAACCTAGCAGAGATCACCAGATGCCAGGCAAGCTTCCTCATGCACTCAAGCCAGTCTGAAATGGACCAGGTAACGTTCCCACCGTCTGGGTTCTCAGCATCGTGTTCTTCAGAGGGCACACTTGAGGATATGAATCCAAGGTGCACACATGCTTCATTAATTCATTCCTTCGTGTATTTATGGAGAAATGTGTATTGCCTGCATTGTCCCTTGGCCACATTGCACCTGCCAGTACTTGTGCAGAGAGAGGTCAAGTCTCTGCCTCTTCCTTCTGGGAGCATCCACATAGCCAACTAAAGAGATAAGCTTGTGTCCAAACAATCCCAGAACGTGCACAGGCACAGAACATATACAGGGAGGGGACATGGCCTTTTCCGAGGGAAAGAGATGCCAGCTCACGTCTTGGAAAGAGAGGAGCGTGGGAGGTGCTGAGCAGCAGGAACAGAATTGTGGGCTCGAAGGGAATGCTTAGACCCTGAAGCTCTGGGTTCCAGACTTTGGGATTTCACAAATCATGACAAGTTCCCTTCAAACTGAAAAGGAAATAGCCTGGGGGAGGCTCAGTAGAGTTGTCAGACTTCTGCTTTCGTTTCTGCCAACTGTGGACCTTAAATTTACCCACTGCTCTTGCCATTGTTTCATAAAACGGCAGGCTAGTGCTTCCAAATTAGAATGATCTGGTCTCATGGTGCTTCCCTTACCGCTCCCCCCACCCCCGCTACCCTCTGTAAGGGCTGGGTTTCTCTATGGGAGAGACACAGCCTTGCTTGGGAGAGTAGCTGGGGATCTGGTCAGAGGTGAGGACAGAGGGCATGGGGTGTAAGGGACCGCCACAGCCTCAGTGTGACAGTTGGTCTGCCCAGTTCACAGTGGCCAGCACCTGCTTTTCTTTGCGTGGGGCTGCCTCTGGATTTAACCACCTGCACAGCAAGCTTCGTTTCCTGAGAGTTCACGTACGCACACATGCACTCGCGTGCACACGCAGGCATCAGCAGTCTTTGAGCAGTGACCACCCAGAGTTGGTGTACCGCAGCTGCATCTCCTGGGGGAATTCTGAACATCTGTCTACACTGGCTCCCAGGTTTCAAGCAGGGTTGAACTCAGTGCCCACTCTGCTCACTGGGTTAATGACTGCTTACTGTCAACTGCCCGCTGTCCTCATTTCCCTTCCTCACCCTTCCATTGACTTTCCTGGCGTCATCCACGAAACACACTTGGTTCCTCTGTATCTCTTGGGAGGGGACCCAAATTAAAACAGTCCCCAAAAAGTCTGGCCACCTCTCTCGGGCACAAAGGCTTCCCCTAGACCAGCCCTGCACGTGAGATGCTCCTAAGAAGTAAGCAAAAATGACGTACCCACAGCGTCCCGGCGATTTTCACAGTTGGAATGGTCCCACGTGAAACTCAGGGAATGTAGTGGAAGAAACCTTCCCTGGAAGTTGCCCAGCTCCAGGTCCTGGAGTCTTTTTTTTTTTTTTTTTTTTCTTGAGATGGAGTCTCATTCTGTCACCCAGGCTGGAGTGCAGTGACATGATCTCAGCTCACTGTAACCTCTGCCTCCCGAGTTCAAGCAATTCTCCTGCCTCAGCCTCCCAAGTAGCTGGGACTACAGGTGCACGCCACCATGCCCAGCTGATTTTTTTGTAGTTTTAGTAGAGACAGGGTTTCACAGGTCAGGTCTCAATCTCCAGACCTCATGATCTGCCTGCCTCAGTCTCCCAAAGTGCTGGGAATACAGGCGTGAGCCACCACACCCAGCCCGGTCCTGGAGTCCTTGGGAGGGTTTGGTTCTTAGCAAAAAGAGACCTGTCCAGCTGGCCAGGGTGCTTGGCTGTGAGGAATAAATGCAAAGATTTGGTGAGGAGGCACTTTTAGCTGACATTGGAAAGGGGGTCCTGGTAGGAGCCAGCTGTTTGTCTCAAGTGGGGCTCCCTCCATGCTAGGGAGTGTGGAAACCCTACTCAGCCAGGCTGGGCATCGTAAGGAACTCATCTCACCAGATATTTACATGCAAGTCTCCATGCTTGGGCACTGTGGAAGGCCTTACAGGCAATGGACACGCTCATTCTGATGATGACAGAGGCAAGATTCCTCCTCTTGGTCTCTCAGTCCTGATAGTCTGCAGTGACACAGAGCCAGTAGTCCAGCTTATGACTGTGCTGGGTAGGGTCTCTGTGCATCATTAAGCTTGGAAATTGGAATTTATTGCACTGGACAGCTCAACAACCAACCAGGAAGATGGAAAACCAGGCTCAGAACAAACATAACAAAGCAGAAGAACTATCTGATGGTCTCTGCAGGTCCCCACAGCGGGCATTTATTGTATTAAGCTTAGCATGTATCTATATAGTGCTTTTTATTACTTATACTGTATGTGTTTAATTCTTATAACAACCACATAAGGTCAGCAATATTATTATCTCCATATTATAGAGAAGGAAACTGAGGCCCAGGAAAGTTTACTGCACTTGCTTGAGGTTACCAGCAACTAGTGTAAGAGGTAGCAGAGTCAGGATTTAAACTTAAGATGTTTGTCTTTGGAATATTATTTCATTTTCCACATTAAAGTAAAATAAGAAATGAGGGATCTGGCTATTAGTTCCATGAAGGCTTTCTGAAGTCATTCTGTTCCACTTTGCAAGCTTCTTTCTTTAAGGTCTCTTGGTCCAAGAAGGCTGCTGCAGCTTCATCCATTGCATCCACATTCCAGGCAGAAAAAAGTGGCCTTATGAGATGAATCAACTCTTTGAGATATTTTCTTGGAAGACCTACGCAATAAATAGTTTTTACTTATATCTCAACAACAATAACACATAAGATAAGTATATACTAATAATACATAGAAACCAGTACACTTACCACTGTCCTCTTTCTGGAGCCAGGTAGCAGGAACTGTATGAAATTATAATAAAATTTTGCCATAGTCTGGTTCATGCTTTAATTTCTACCCATGCTTTGGGTAACCAGCCATCATAATTGCCCTAATTATGGAGGCAAGGAACACAATTTCTGGGATGCTTGTACATGTTAAATAATTAGAGTGAGCTGGTAGAGACCTTCTAGTTTCTGTATTGAGGTTAAATCGGCATTTGCAGTTCTCTGTGGCAAGGCTGGCTTTCAAGTTCTCATCAGTGTAATTAAGCCAGTGACTTTACAAAGCAGAATGCCCCTGTTTACATTTACAACCAGGAGACCCAACAATCACCTCCTCCAGCCCTGGGAAGGTGTGAGAGCCACACACACACGGCCCCCTGCTTTGCAGCTGGGTCAAACAGGCATGCCCTCGCCAGCTAGGGGTGAGAAGGATTGGAAGGAAGTAGAAAGAAAGCAAAAATCTTCCAGCTCCACCCAAGCTAGATCTTCATAGAGAGCTTTAATTTTGTTATTGTTTGTTTAAAAAGATTGTGAATTTGCAGAACACAGCATATAACCAAACCTAACTTTAAGCACCTAATCGTTTCAAGTGGATGCCTGGCATTTGTCCATTAGGACCTCTTCACCCAGTGTCTCCGGACCTTCAGGGACTGGGGGTGAGCAGGATGTTGGGGCTGTTTGGCACCAAGTTCAGGGTAGGCTCCAGCCTAGCTGACACCCTGCTGAGCCTGGGGGAGTGAGACCCTGGCTAGCCACCCCTGGACAACGTTCAGCAGTTAATTCTGGATCTCGACATTGCCTCTACCTGGCTGTGTCTTCTTGGGCAAGGTGGCTTAACCTTTCCGGGCCTCAGTTTCCTCATCTGTACAGTGGAAATTATCATGGGCTCCTGTGACCTGTTGTAAATCAGAGCTGTTACCAGCCGTTGTATTTTGGTTAGCTATGAAGCTATGCAAAAACAATACGTAAAACAGAATTGCTTGGGAGCAAAGAGCTTTCCCTCTCCCCACAAGCCCTTTCTTCATCCTTGCATTTCCAGTTCCCCATTCTGAGCTGTCTCCCCTCCCCTAGGATGCACCTTGTAGAATGGAGCATGGAGAGTTGACTGAGGTGGATGCCATGCCCCGCCCGTGCTGGGCATCCCTACATGCTTCCAGTTGAGTCCAGCTTAAGGAGGGGACAGTGACATCACTAAGGGTGCACACACCATGCTGTGTAGAAAGGCTCAAATGTCTGCATGAAAAGTGCTTAAAGCAAAAGAAGTTCTATGTTATTGAATTGAGAAATTTTAGAGAGAGTATTAAAGAGTCTTGTCAGTGCCTATGTATTGACTTCCCCTGGGGTTTTAAAGTTTGATTTCCTTGGCTGAGAATTCAGTTCTTGGCTTAACCACAACCTCATGAAATTTTTAACAATTTCTCCACTGGAAATTGTGTGTGTGTGTGTGTGTGTGTGTGTGAGAGAGAGAGAGAGAGAGAGAATATGCATAAGCATGCTCACATAATTTTGTTCTACAAAATTCTAGAAAATATTAACAATTTCTCCGCTGGAGATTGTGTGCACACGCACACGTGTGTGTGTGTGTGTGTGTGTGTGTGTGTATTAGAGAGACAGAGACTATTCATATGCATGCTCCCGTATTTTTGTTCTAGAAAATTCTAGAAAATATTCCACTGGAAATCGTGTGTTTGTATGTGTGTGTGCACATGCATGTGCACACATGAAATTATTCTCGAAAATTCTAAGGACACCATGTTAATGAAGCCTAAGAATGCTGCTGCTATGTACCAGGTCCCTGGCCATGGCCCCTGAATCTCCATGACACCCACAGTTGGGACTGTCTTTACTCCTCTTACAGAGATGAAGAAACCCTGAGGTCAGACAGGAACTCTGAGGCTCACCAGGGTCACATGGCTGGATCCTGTCCCCGGGTCTGTGCTGCCCTCTAGTACCAGGGCAGTAGCAGGGTAGGGTTTTATTCAGAAGGATAGTGCCCCAGTTCTGGAACTGCCCCCAGGAGGCTCATTCCTGTCTGGGAAGTGCCTACACCTTCCACCGTAGTAAATGAGGACAGTCCCACAGTCCCACATTTCCCTGACTGGTCCCCAAACCCTGAAAGGCAGCACTAGGGAGCTCAGGGCACTTGCATTCCTGGGCAATGTGCCACAATCCTCCATCTCTGACCCTTTTCTGGCACCAGAAAACTCAGGGCAGTCTCTCGCTCTCCTTTCTCTGTCAGCAGCTACGGGGCAAGTCTGGCTTTGGTGCGCAAGCATCACCACTTTCTCAGGCACGGGGTGTAGCAATGGCACTCCCTGGGCAGTCTTCTCCTGGCACATTTGTGTGCCTGGGCATGTTCTGACAGTCTTCCCTCGTCAGATCCTTAGGCTGGAAAGAACTTCCAAGCCTGCAGAGCTTGTCCACTCAGGAGAAGTCTTGAGTCACTTCTCCTGCCCTGACCCCAAGATGGAATCAGGGTCATTTTATGGGTATTTGCTGTAGGAATGAACTTCTTTTCCTTCCTAAATCACTCACAGCCCTTGTGTGAATCCCAGTTCTGCCGCTTACTTCTGTGTGACCTTGGGCAAGTAACTCAACCTTTCTGGACCTCATTTGCCTCGTATAAAACAAGACTAATAATAATATCTTCCACAGAGGATTATTGTGGGGCTGTGTTGGTTACTGCACACACCCTTAGAGCAGCACCTGTACACAGGAAGCGTCTACTACTGGCTGATGTGTCTTTCTTTGTTTCCAGCACATAGTCAGTGTTCAAGAAACCTGCATGCCTCTTTGCAAATAAAAGTGATGTGGTAACTTTATAGTTTTCATGGCTCTTCAGGTTCAAGTTTCAGCATATCTGAAGTAAACCCTACGCAGATAGCCCCTTTGAAAAAGAAAATTATGCAGAAACCTGCTGCCAGGGTTTGAATGCATCCTCAGAATGTATATGTTGGCAGTTTGGCCCTTCATGTTGCCGTGTTGGGAGTGGGGTCTTTAAGAGGTGATTTGGTCATTAAGAGGGATTAATGCCCCTCTCTCAAGACAGGGTTAGTTTTCAAATGAGTGAGTTATTGCTCTTGGGGGACTAGATTAGTCATCACAAAGGCGAGTTGTTATAAAGTGAGGACATCTCTCATCTTTGCCCCTTCTGTAAGCACCCACTTCCCCTTCTGCTTCTTCTCCATGTTATGACGCAGTGGAGGCCCTTATTAGAAGCCAGCCACATGCTGGCACCCTGCTCTTGGACTTCCGAGTCTCCAGAACTGTGAGCTAAATCTCTATTCTTCATAAATTACTCAGTCTGCCGTATACAGTATTGCAACAGAAAATGGACTAACACACCTGCCTTCTCACATCCATTCATTATGCAGTGCTCTACCACAGGGAAATGGTACCAGATCATATTTTTTACTCAGTCCATTTAAATACCAGTCATTAAATGAAATATGGGAATTTTCTGACATTGAAATACTATTGCTCTAAATAAACCAGAGAATGTGAATATTAAAGAGTTACATTGAGTTAAGGTTTCAGGAGAGATCTTGAAAGACTGTTTGTTGGGGTCACCAGACTCAGCTGAACTAGGTTTCAAACAGTTCCCCAGTTTCCGCCAAGACACTTTCCCTTGATACCACAGCTGGAGAATAAGTCCACGCCCTTTGGTTTCCCAGACACCTTCCTAGGACCAAGCAGGTGCTGCTGATGTTTGGAAATGAACTAGGTCTTTGGATATATACATGGAAGAGGAATGGGTACAACTGCAGCAGCAGCTATAAAAATGATGTGAAATGACCACACCATGAAGTGGAATTCATGGAAACAGTTGTAAACGTGCAAGCAACACTGAAAGAAACAGAGAGGGACCCTAATTATTGAAACACACACCACAAAAATTCAATGAAAGAATATTAAGACCGAAAGGCTGGACACCCGGCCGTTTACATTGTTTCCTCAAGAGTGAGATGCGTGTCAGGGGGGCACAAGATGATTTTAAGTGGTAACAGACACAGGAGTTATTGAATCAAGTAGAAAGTCTTATTTTCTGATTATTTTTCAATACATCTGTTTAACTCCAGAATGAAGTCTCAGTTGGGAGCTAATATGTCTTTCACATTTCTATTCACCTGTCTCCTTTCATGACAAGGTAAGCTGACCTTGGGAAGGAGCCAACATCTGGCAAGAACTTAGCCACGTTGTTTTTATCATTTGTTTTTAAGAGACATCGGTTTTCTGTTCACGGTAATTGTATCAAGTTTATTAAATTTATGTAGAAATGTCAGTTAAAGAGAAATGTTTGCTGAGTAAAAGCAGAGATTAAAAATGGGTAAGATGATTCTACAGTTATCCCCAATGTTTTAGTGACTGAACACAACCAAGGTTTATTTTGCTGTGTGGGTCTGGGCAACTCTCCACGTCATCACTCCTGTGTGGAGAGCAGCATTCCAGGCTGCTTCCGTCTTGAAGCGATAGCTTCATCTTGAGTGCTAACTCAGCATTGTCAAGGTTTGCCATAGGACAGGAAAAGTAGCTCTGAAGTGTCTTTCACAGGCAATTAAATCCTTTGACTAGGAAGTGAAGCACTGACCAGGAAGTGACACATCACCTTTCCACACAGCCCATTGGCCAGACTAGTCATGTGGCCCAGCTCAACTGCAAAGAGTACTGGGAAATGAAGTCTTTCATATGTCCAAGAAAGAATAGAAATATTGATCAGCTCAACTAATACGTACCGCAGGAGATATATAGATAAGAAAGAATCTGAAAGGTGGAAACTGACTGACTAAAATCTTGGAAACACTAGGTTATTCCACAGTACACCGGCATCACTTAAGAAGCCTTTGGCTAATTTGCCTCAATTAACTTAAAAAATAAGGAAATGTATAACGTCATACAAGGGAAGTCCAGAAGTGGTGCAGGTTCTCAAGCTGGCTCAGGTTTCTGGTTGATAGCAGCATTCTACAATATCATCAGGGAACCATGTTCTTTCCGTATTTCCACATCTTCACTCTTGGCTTCACCCTTAGGCTGGTCACAATGGCTGCAGCAGTTCCAGGACAGCGGGGCAAGAAGGAAAACCTTTTCTCTTATATTGCTTTCATTCTCTTACATCACCTTCATTCAATAAAGGAAGCATGTCCCACATCTCACTGGCCAGAGGTAGGTCACATGGCCATTGCTAAACCAATTATTGAAGCAGGGAGTGGAGCTATATGGTTGGCTTGGACTAATGAGGATTTGTTTTTGAGCTGCTGTTGGAGTCGCCTTTGTGAGGGATACTTTTAAGTAAAGTTGGAGGTTTGTTTGTTTGTTTGTTTTTTAGCAAGACAGAGAGGAGCCTCATCTGTTTTATAGAGATGATAGGTAGGTAGGTGGGTAGGTGGGTAGGTAGGTAGGTAGATAATAGACAGATAGATAGATAGATAGATAGATAGATAGATAGATAGATAGATAATAGGTAGGTAGGTAGATGATTCATATAGATAGATGATAGATTAAATACATAGATAATAGATGGTTACATGGGTGGATAGATGGCTAGATAATACACACATAGATTTAAACATCTGGGTAATATAAACCTATATTTACTGATATCCAGAAAAAGGATAGTTGTGGGTCATTTGTTCCCCTTTAACATATCCAAAGATATTGCTTATTCTAATATTACTTGCATAATTGTTGAATCTCTTCCTCACTTTGTCGGCATAGAAATAACTGACTTTCACATATATCACCTATTAGCAAAGTAACTGAATAATTGACTATAGGGTCTGCTGTGGGCCCTGGAGTCTCCAGTTGTTTAAGGTAATAATGTCCCTTGAGTGAATGAAGCAATCTTCCCAGCACCCTAGTTTAGTGATTCCCTGAAACAGATTTATCAACATCTCAGAAGGTGCCCTGTACCACCTGACTCAGCTGGGTGCATTTGAGCAGGTTTGCACCCATCTGTAAATGTCCCTCAGTCCCCATGGAGCTGTAGAGGTGAGTGATGAAGCAGTGACAGCTCTGGGTAGGAGCCTGGAACTCAGTTCAGTTTCAAGTTCCAGATCGTCTCCATCCTCAGGTTCTTCATCTGTAAAATAAGGATCCCTTTGCAGTGAAATGTTTTGCAGCTCTGGAATCTGAGGATGTAGGAGGAACTACAGAAGAGGGGTATAGAACTCACCTGAATAAAGGTGGCAGCTGTGATCACCGTGGAAGGGGATGAGAAGGAAAAGGATGTTGACACTAAGCCTTGCCTTTTTAGCCTAAATTATGGTTGTGCATTAAATATATCTTTATTTCTTTATAACTTCACCTGGCCTCAAAGTTGAGCTTCTGTTTCACTAAATCACAGTCACTTCTGGGGTCTTCCATTCACCTTTGCCAGGGTAATATCTGAGAGCTACGAGGTTCACGTAGCACTAAGTGTTAGAGGGAATTCCACTTGCCCTTGAAATTGATGTGCGCTTAGATGCCATTTCTTCCTGTCCATTTGGCCCTTCAGGTGTGGTGGCCATTTGCATGCCAAGCTTGAGGACACTGGAATTCCGTGAAGTCGTCTGTTCCCTTGCCTCCCTAGGTCAACTCACAGCCATTTCCTCTCTTGGTCTTATTGTTTGCAAGGAGGGAACAGGCTCTCATTCGCAATACTCAGGAAGAAGCTTCCGCTTAGTAACAGAGACCCAAATTAACAGTGGCTTAGACCAGACAAAGGTTGATTTCACACTCTCACATCAGACACAGGCAATCCAACCTAAACTTAACTACTAGGAGAAGAGTGTCAGAATTGGGATGGCCAGGTCATTGGGAGGCCCACGAATTGGAAGGCTCATCCATGGGTGCCTGAGATGGGGTGAAGAGGAAGATGATAGGACCAGGGTTAAAGTCCTTCTGGCTGGTAAAGGAAAAATAGTGGAATCTATCCGTGGTAGTGACATGCAGTAGCATCAAGACTTCCAAGAGAGAGTCAAGATGGAAGACAGCCATTTGGAAATTGCCATGATGGAAGAGGAACATGAATAGGCAAATATTTCTCTTTCTATATGATCACTAAAAGGGATAGAGCTGGCATTCCCCATTCACAGGGGGCCTCGGGGAAGCTGTATAATCAGAATCACAGTTTCAGTTCATAAAAATTTCCAACTTCTTCAGTTAAGTTCAGGAATTTTTCAGGTCCTTAAGAACCTCCTTCCTTTTCACACCAGACCATTCTCGGACAAAATCCAGAGCTGCCTTAGGGGTTAGCTGAAAGATGCTCTGAATATTTCCCTGGCTGTACCAGTGTCTTAAGCCCAATTTCAAATTCTAACAAGGAGACAACCAAGTCTTGGTTTCTAGATTTGTATAGTTTTACCTCCTTTGGCCTCTATTGTTGATGACTGGGAGGACTCGGTTACTGGAAGAGACAACCCCTTGTATAAACAATGCTGCCACATCCTGATGTCATGGCTCAGGATTTTATAACTTCCAGTTTCTGGTCTTGTATGGGACTTTCCAAATTCTGCCCCTTTTCCCAAATTTAATGTGGAAAAATGAATTGGAAATTATAGGGATTTAGAACTGAAAGAAAGTATACAAAGAGCCTCATGTATTTAAAAAATTTCGTTCTGTAATAGCTCTGATGAATGACCAAAAGGAAAACTGGTAGAATGAAAGACTAAGCGGCCAGGCGTGGTGGCTCACTCCTGTAATCCCAGCACTTAGGGAGGCTGAGGTGGGTGGATCACCTGAGTTCAGGATTTCAAGACCAGCCTGACCAACATGGCAAAACTCCATCTCTACTAGAAATGCAGAAATTAGCCGGGGGTCAAGACACATGCCTGTAATCCTAGCTACTAGGGAGGCTGAGGCAAGAGAATTGCTTGAACCCAGGAGACAGAGGTTGCAGTGAGTCAAGATTGTGCCACTGTGCTCCAGCCTCTGTGACAGAGTGAGACTCTGTCTAAAAAAAAAAAAAAAAGAATGAAAGACTAAGGCAATTCTAAAAATAAGATGATTATGTGAGGTGGGTGCTATTATTATCTCTGTATTACAAATGGAGGTGGTTGGCAGCTGTTATTAATTTTTAGTTGTATTCATTGATGTAACACTCAACTGCAGAATGTACAAATTTTTGTATAAAAAAATCAGGCAAAAAGAGGTGTCTTGTCCCTGTTACCAGTCCATTTCTGTAATTTACCACTAAATAGTAAGCCACCAGAGAAGCGGCCTTGACATTTGGCTCTTGGTACCTCTCCTGCTACCTCCTGACCTCCTGGGACCTGAGTGGGCCTGGAGCTACTCCCCCGCATGTTTGTTCTCATCCTGAATGAAGAGATTGAGGGTTTTTACTATGTGCTGATGTATTCTCCTCGGGCCACCCAAGAAGTCATAGCGCAAAGAAAGATTAAAATGCCTCTCTCCTGAGTGTCTTTTTAGGAGAGGTCTAAATAATGGAAAATGAACATGAAGTGTCGTGTGAAGAAACCTTGGGTCAGATGGCTGCTGAGGCCTCATGAGTTAGTGGTTAGAGCCCACGCTTTGAGTCAACCTTCAGCTGAGAAAAGACTCGGAGGTTATTCCCCAGAAGAATGTGAGATAATACAGTCATGACCCAGTGAGTCTTCTCAACCATGATTAACTGAGGAAGGCTGGGGAGAAGGTCAACATGTCTTATTCCCAATGTTCCAATGTTCCTACAGCAGGGATAATGGAGTCAGCTAGGTGGGGGAGCGAGGTTAAAAAGGCAGGGGTTACGAAAGTAGATAGGCTTGCATTTGACTTTTCCCTGTGGGGAGATTTTGGTTCCTGACAAGATGGAGTAGCTCCATTCCTCCAGTTCCTACCTCTTATAACTAAAAACCCTGAACATCACACAGCAAACAAACATGAAAAGACTCTGAAGTGTGGATTGATGAAGACAGGCTGCTTAGGAATCTCAGGACTTAAGGGATGACTCGGCATCGAGTTTCCTGAGTTTCCATACTGCCTCCCGTCTAACTCAAACAGTGTCCTGGAGGAGCCCAGATCCCCAAACCATCAACAGGCCCAGACAAAAAAATTGTCCTAAGAAAGCCTGTTTTCTCCAGTCAGCATACCAGGAGAAGTGTGGATTACAACTGAAAACCTTAATGACCATACCCACCATGCTTCAGCCAACAGAAACCAATGGAAAAGCTCCTTCTTCCTCTAAAGCCTTCCAGGTCTCCCAAACCAGTGGTATCAACAGAGCCAAACAGGGACCTAATCTTTCATTTCCTGTCCAGCAGAAGCAGACGTGCTCTGATTCCTCTGTTGGGGTGGTATTGGTGGGCTGAGTGGAGAGCTAAACCTCCATTCCCATCTGGAAGGAAATAGACCAAATTCTACAGTGTAAAGCTAGTGGGCATCCCTCACCCCTCACCTCACCCTACATGTCAGGAAAGCACAGTAGGAGTTGAGCCTCGAATCCCGCCCAGCATCAGTGAGGCTGAATGAAGTGGTATGAAGGTGAGGACGCACTAGTCCACGCTCTAGTTCTTCCCACCCCACCCCTGATGACAGTAAAGCCCAGTGGGTAGCTGAGCCTCTACCCCATCAATAAGGCTGAATGAGGACAAATGAGGCAGAGCTAGCCAGTACTCTGCTTTTCCTCTCCATAGTGTCAGTGAGGGCACAGCAGGGAACTGAGCTTACACCCAATTTGGAAGCAATGAAGCAGTATGAGTTGGTGTCACTGGTACGGAGTACGGAGCTGAATTTCTACCCCACCCACATGCAGTGAGGCAGTGTGAGTCATCACCACACCACTTATAGAGGGATAGGTCAGTGGAGCCCAGTGGAGCACTGAACAACCATCCCTACCCTAGATCTACATGATGCATCTGAATATGGTGACTGCCTGCTAAAAAAGAAAATTAAACAGGATCCTGAGTCTCACAACACAATCCCCCAAAGATCCAGGATCCAAATAAAATTTACTCATCATCACAAGCACCAGGACAATAACAACTTGAAGGAGAAAAGACCACCACCAACACAAAAAATGAGATGATTCAGAATGATATGATGAGGATTATAAACGGCGATCACAAAAATGCTTCAGCAAGTAATCATGACTATACTTGAAACAAAGAAATTGAAAGCCTCAACAAAGAAATAAAAGATTTAAAAAAGATTCAAAAGGAAATTATAGAACTGAAAAATTCAATAACCAAAATAAAAACAGAGTGTAAGAGCAGACAGAATATGACAGATGAAACAATGAGTTTCCTCGAAGATAGAACAGTAGAAATTATCCAATTTAAAATTTAAAATAACAACAGAGCTCCAGGGACCTGTAGTATAATATTTTTAAAATCTAATATTTATATTGTCAGAGTGTCAGAAAAAGGAGAAAAAGCATGTCGGTCTGAAAAAAATGTCTAGGAAAATAGTGGCTGAAAATTTCCCCAATATAGTGAAAGGCACAACCCTAATAGATGCGAGAAGCTGAGTGAAATTCAGAGTAAACCCAGATAAATCTGCTCTAAGACACATTGTAAGCTAACTTCTGAAAAGTAAAGACAAGTAAAAAGTCTCAAAAGAAGCTAAAGAGAAATAACATGTTATCTATCGGAGAACATCAATTTGATTGCCTGTGGATTTCTCATCTGAAATCAGATTGGACAGAAAAGAGTGGCGCCTTTTTCAAGTGACTGAGAGAAAAGAACTGTCAACCATAGATTCTATATCCAGCAAAAATACCCTTTCAAATTGAAAGGGAAATAGATCCTCAGGTGAAGAAAAACTAAGAGAATCCATCTCTCAACAGACTCACTCTTAAAAATAAATGACTATGGGAAGTTTTGTAAGGAACTTAAGAAGGGAAAGAAGAATGGATGAAAGTAGGAGTAAATATAACAGATCTTACTTCTCTTTGTGACTTTCTTAAATCTTATTTGATAGTTAAAGCAAAAACCATAACACTATCTGAGGTGGTATTCAATATATATACAAAAGTAGCTAAGACAATTGTATCTTAAAAGTAGAGAGCATAAGGGGACCCAAATGGAAGTAAGTTTTCTAAACTTCACTCAAAGTGGTAAAACCTTGATAGCAATAGACTGTAATAAGTTAGTTGGTATACTGTACTATCTAAAGCAGCCACTAATAAAAATATAAAAGCTATAAGCTAAAAAACACTGTGAGTAAATAAAAATGGAATTCAAAATGTTTATGTAACCTACCAGAAGGCAAGAAGGAAGAAACAAGTGTGAGAAACATATAACAAACAGAAAACAAGAAAATGGCAGACTTAAGTTATAATATATTAGTAATTATTTTAAATGTAAATATTGGCAGTATAATTAAAAAACAAAGATTGGCAAAATGGATTTTTTAAAAACCCACAACCTAACAATATGCTTTCTGTAAGAAACTCACTCACAACATAATGACAGAGGTTAAAAATAAAAAGATGGAAAAAGATATATCATGCAAATATTAATTTTAAAAAGAAGAGACTGTATTGATATCAGATAAAGTTAACTATAGAACGAAGGAAATTACTAAGAACAAAGACGTATATCACATAACAATAAGATCAGTCCATGCTGTGTGTGGTGGCTCATGCCTGTAATCTCAGCACTGGGAGGCTGAGGAGGGAGGAATACTTTACCAGCCTAGGCAACATGGCAAAACCCTGTTTCTACAGAAAAAAAAAAAAAAAAACTTAACCAGGCATGGTGGCACATGCCTGCAGTCCCAGCTACTTGGATAGCTGAGGTGGGAGGATCGCTTGAGCTCAGGAGGTTGAGGCAGCAGTGAATCACGATCATGCCACTGCACTCCAGCCTGGGTGACAGAGTTAGACCCTGTCTCAAAAAAAAAAAAAAAAGAAAGAAAAGAAAAGGATTAGTCCAATAAACTTGACTTCTACTCTTTGTGATACTTAATACCAAGCAGCATAACCACTTTGAGGCTCAGCTTCTCCATCACTAAAATAGAGACCATAGAATAGTTTATTAAATATTATGTTGATTAAATACCTAGTATAGGTTAGGACATGGGAAAGATTCAAACTGATAGCTGTCACTATCATCATAAGTGATGTTTATTTCATCACCACCATTTAAATAACGTACATCAGTCAGGAAAATAAAAACCACACCAGTCTTTTGGAGGGGGGAGCTGAGGGGTAAAAATAGTCATCACATAAAATTTACTATTTTCTGGTGGAGTGTGGTGGCTCATGCCTATAATCCAAACACTTTGGGAGGCCAGTGTGGGTAGATCACCTGAGGTCAGGAGTTCCAGACCAGCCTGACCAACATGGTGAAACCCTGTCTCTACTAAAAATACAAAAATTAGCTGGGTCTGGTAGCACATGCCTGCAATTCCAGCTACTTAGGAGACTGATGTAGGAGCATTGCTTGAACTCAGTAGGCAAAGGTTGCAGTGAGCCAAAATCGTACCATTGCATTCCAGCCTGGATGACAGAGTGAGACTCTGTCCCCCACCAAAAAAAGAAAAAATTTACTATTTTCACCATTTTAAAGTACAATTTAGTGGCATTAAGTACGTTCACATTGTTGTGCAACCGTTACCATTATTCATTGCTATAACATTTTCATCTTCCCAAACTGAAACTCAGCACTCATTAAACATACCATTATTTTAACAGAGAGAATTCAATATAAATATTTTTTTAAATCTAGTTATTGGAAGACTGAAAGAGGCAAAAAGGGAACTTTAAGATACTGCAGAGGCAGGAATTACAGATGGACTCAGCTACCACCTCCAGGGCTAAGATGACACAGGGAAAAGGTTGAGATTGGGAGAATTTGGGAGTTTGGAGGAGGGGTCCTATGGAGCTAAGACCCGGACCCCTGAAGAAACAAAGCTAAGCAGCTGATGCCAGTGTTTCTTGGCGGGGTGCAACATGGATGCAGGGAAGAGATCCTGGAAAGTGGAACCAGCTGCTTCTCCCAAGGTGAAACCCATCGATGCGATGCTGGGATGCTGATGGGACTGGAAGGAGCTCAGCTCTCCTGCCTTCTCATGCGTTGCCCTCTAGCACCCCCTATTTGTGGAACCACACAGGGAGCAGCTGGCAATGGTAAAGTGGGGTTGCCCACTATACTTAATGCCATTGGAGCATCACTATGCAAAGAACAGAAGGGCAGTGTATGAGGGGCTGGGGACTGCCATAACAAAGTACCATGACCTGGGTGACTCACAGCAACAGAAATGTATTCCCCCACATTCTAGAGGCCAGAAGTCCAAAGTCAATGTGTCAGCTCCCTCTGAGTGCTCTAGGGGAGAATGCTTGCAGCCTTTTCCAGCTCCTGGTGGCTCCAGGCTGTCCTTGTCTTGTGGCTGCATCGCTCCAATCTCTGCCTCCATCGTCTTGTGGCCTCTCTCCTGTGCGTCTCTCCACGTGTGTCTTCTCTTCTTCTTTTAAGGACTCCAGCCATATTGAACTGGGGCCCATTCTAATTCATACTGCAGGTGGTCCTGGAGCTGAGAGACAAGAGTTTTATAACCAGCACAGGCACTATTCTGAAACTCATGTAATAGGGCCCACATCTACGTAGACAAGGCACTCAGGCCTTTCAGTGCCTCCATCTTCCCTATCTGTAAAATAGGGGATTGGATCAGCAAACAGGTGAAGATCAACTACGTGCAAGGCTCCACGCCACATGTGCTAAATATGAGATAGCAAGGTGCAGTTCCTGCTCTGCAGGTGCCAGCCCTCAGTCTGTCTTCAGCCAGGGACTCGAGAAAGAAGTTATACTGGGCAGTGGCTCCAACCTGTGGTCCAGTATTGCAGCTTTCCCTGAAGATGAGGCAGGGTGCCATTCATTGCTTTTCTCTCCTAGCCCCCTCAGGAAAGAAGGACTATATTTGTACTGTACCCTAGGGGTTCTGGAAGGGAAAATATGGAATTGGGATTATATAGACTGATGAGCCCTATCCACAAGGCCCGTGGCTAGGAAAAGGTATGGGAGCAGAAGGAGAATTGGGATTTTAGGGTGCAGCTGTTATAATGGAGTGAGCACAGAAAGTCAACACCAGGACAAAAGGATGCCAAATTGCAGGGTCTTTATTGCCAGCGGCCATGGAGGACTCATGTGTCTCCAACCTGTGGCCCCGAAAGGAGGGTGTCAAGACCTTTTATACCCGTACAACCACCTAGGGAGTAAGGGTGAGGGGTGAGGGTAGGGGTAAGGGGCTTCAGATATTCCGAGGGCTAGTAGATTCTGTAAATCACCTCCTGGGCGGAGATGAGGGTGAGGGGCTCTGGACATTCCAGTGGATTCCTGGGCGAAGATGAGGGTGAGGGGCTTGGGGCATTCTGAGGGCCAGGAGACTTTTGACATTCTGATTGTTACTTAAGTGGTTCACAAAAGTCAAGATTAGCATTTGTTTACACATTGTCTGGGTAGGGTGGAAATGACAGTCCTTAATTACTTATTCACATTTGGGTTGTAGAGAGCAGTTTCAACAGAAAGCCAAGGTATGGTTGAGGTATGCAGGTTTATGGGGCTTTTTACCATGTCACACAGCTATGCTCACCTGTTCACTGGTCACCACTGGCTGGCCTGTTTACTCATCACCACCTCCGCACCTGCTGTCTTGAGACTCCACCCAGCCCCAGGCACACTACCTGCTCCTGAGCCCCCACTCTCTCCCTGTGATGGGGCAACTTTGTGTATTGCATGTCGGCTCCATGTATGAATTATGAGCAGGATTCATCTATTTTAAACACAGATGTTTGCAACATAAAAACTATCTCAAAAAGAAAAAAATGCCCCAGGCCACCAGAAGTTTCGGGTGAGTATAGCTGTACCCTAAAATCCCAATTCTCCTTCTGCTCCCATACCTTTTCCCAGCCACGGGGCTTGTGGATAGGGCTCATCAGTCTGCATAATGCTGATTCCATGAGAAAGACAATGAATGGCATCCTGCCTGAACAATGGCTGCCCAGAGCAGGCAGCGCAGGTGACCTCAGGGGAAGGGAGCTTGGGGAAGGTCCCCAGCATGTGGGCATTCCAGGATGCCTGGGCGAAACCCCTGTCTGTTTGACTTGGTGGAGGACTAGAGCCACCCAGCTGGGTGTGAATGGGTGTGTGGATTTATAAGATCTGCATGCCTTTCCCAAAGCTTTTTGATGGAATTGAGGGATCCCAGACGGGGCGCAGAACTCACAGGCACAGTGCATGAAGTGGTTTTCAAAGGACAGGCTGCGGCTTCTATATTCATCTGACTGAGGGTAATGTAAACTGCCTCCCTCACTAGAGCTACAGTTTATTTGTACAGTTTGGGCCATTTCTGTAAACATTTCACCCATTTGGAAATCCAATCCAAAAGGAAAGCAAATGAGGGCTTTTATATTGTGCAACGGAATTCACCATCGATGGCGTTAACATTTTACCTATTGCAATGTAGTGGATGCTGCATTCAAGAGGCAAGATAAAGAAAGGAATTTTTAAACATCTCAAAACTGAGGTAGAAAAAAATTGCATGGATTCATGAAGAGGAAAGAGGTGTGAGACTAAACTTCCCCCACAGGTGGGGGAACGGGGCTCTCTTTACCATCATGGCCCCCTGAAGACAGCACAGGGCTCAGTAATTCTTGGATGGATGGGAAACCCCAGAGACAGAGTCAGAGAACTTCATGGGAGTTAGATCAAGGGGCACCCCCAGCTCTGCCTCATTTCAAAACATAGAGGAATCCTTTACGAGTGGTGCCTCCTGCTTTTCTTGTCCACTGAATCATGCTGTCACTATGCCAGGGACTTTGTTAAGGAAAAGAAATGCAATTTTCAAATCAAATAAGTGATTGCTACCAACTTATGGTTTTTTAGAAATATATAGATTTTTATAAAGCAGGACTTGCTACACCTATATGGAGAGAGAGAAAGAGAAAAAGAGATGGAGGAAGATACAGAGGAGGGAGGGAAGGCAGGGTAGGGAGGGAGCAGTCACACTCTAAGTATATGCATCACAGATTACTGGTTCTGAAATGATTATTATTGTGTTGCTACAATTTGGAGGGATTGGAGATACATTGCAAAGAGCAGAAAATTATAAGTAGAGAAAAATGAACACATCAGCTAGTTCTTTGCTTAAGAATTCAGGAGTGATCTTCCAAATCCTTAACCCCTAATATGGATGGCTTGGACACCAGGTACTCTCCTGGTTGCTGACCAGTTGGGTGGACCGTGTGCATGATGCTAGTGCTGTGCTTGTCAGGCGGGTCCCTGTCCTGCTTCATGTAAGGTGTTACAAAGCACCCCGAGCCACTGCACTGACAGCTTTGAGCTTGGCCCCTCAAGAACCCCTGAGAATCCTGACAAAATTGCAGACTCTGGGGTCCTTTCCCTAGAGTTTCCGATTCCCTGGGGCTAGGGCAGGGCTCATCAATCTCATATTTACCAAGACCTCAGATGCTGCCCTAGACCATAAAGACAGAGTGGGGCCTCATGGGAAAGAGACACTACCTGTGTTGCTGCCCGTGCAGTACCCGGCACACACTTATAGAAACACAGCACATATCTGTGAAATGACTCAAGACTTCTGAGAAGTGAATGTGAAGTTTGTTCTCACTTGGGGTCCCAATAGGAAGGAGGCGGACAACTCAATTGGAGAATTTTGAGAGGATGCCTTTGCCAAGAGACTTATCATACAGGTGGAGATGGGTGTCGGGGAGGCCCAGGGTCGGGGGGAGCAGAAAGCTGGGGCCAGTAGCATTGTAGCTGTTACCACTCCTATGTCCTGGGGTCAAGGAAAGAGAAGGGAGCAGGACTCAGAAGGAGAGAGAACATGCCAGCCTGAGGTGATCTCCCAAGAAGGACCTCCCAAGGGGAAGAATAATAAATACTCCAAATGCCAGCCTCCCTGTCCCACCTCCCATGGATCCTTTGTGCTCCCCAGTAGATGAACTCAACCAGAAGCAGAAGGGAGAGGACCCAGAGGCTTGCTCTGTGATCCCAGGGCAGAGAGAGGGTGGAAAATGGAGGGATGCTGTGGAAGGGCTGCAGAAGGTCATGTCCTGTATGTCTGCTCCTAAGTCCACATCGCGTCTATCCCCTGATGTCCGTCACCGTGGCCACTGTCATCCTCAACCCTTCATTGTTTTGTGCCTGGTTTATTGTCACAGCTTCCAGCCTGGTCTCCCGCCACAGCCTTGCTCCCTTTCAGTTCACTTTCCAGAGGCCAAGAGACCAAGATTTCTAACACCCACACCTGAGCATGGCACCGTATTAGTCCCTTTTCATGATGCGGATAAAGACATACCCAAGATTGGGTAATTTATAAAAGAAAAGAGGTTTAATAGACTCACAGTTCCACATAGCTGGGAGGCCTCACAATCACGGCGGAAGGTGAAAGGCACATCTTACATGGCGGCAGACAAGAGAGAATGAGATACAAGTGAAAGGGGAAACCCCCTATAAAATCATCAGATCTCGTGAGACTTATTCACTACCATGAGAACAGTATGGGGGAAACTGCCCCCATGATGTAGTTATCTCCCACTGGGTCCCTCCCAAAACTCGTGGGAATTATGGGAGCTACAATTCAAGATGAGATTTGGGTGGGGACACAGCCAAACCATACCAGGCACCAACCTTCAAAAGCCCTCCAGGGCTCCCCTCAACTCTTTACTGGCCCTTTCAGCCTCCTGTCAACTGTGTGGACATCACCCTGGGAAACTGGGAATTCCCAGGAGACTTCTAGTGGTTTCCCACCTTTGCACACATGCTCCTTCTGTTGGACCCCATTTCCTGGTCTTGAAGGGTTCCTATGCTTCCTTGGGAATTCTGCCCCAGTATCATCTCCTCCAGAAGTGTGCCTTGACCTCTTCATCTGCATCAGATCCCTTCTTCTGAGCACCCACAGGGTCTCATGACCGATGATCTGATATAAATGAAGTTTATGCAGTGTAGTGGCCATGTGTTGGCTTGTGTGTGGGTATGGACATGGACATTCAAGGTAGGGGCATACAGGGAGATTCCTCTTTTCTAAATGCCAGGGAGAAATGAGACCTGGTTAAATTCATAACATCTGTAGTCCCAGGTCCTTTGAATATGTCATTAGTGTTATTCATCATTTGTTTCCTAGGAGGCAGGCCTGGTGCACACTGACTGGCTTGGGGACCGAGGTGGGTACCTTGCAGGGGGCTTGGTCAGGCCCAGCTCTGCTCACAAGGACTATTTAATGAGTTATGTTGATGGTGTGAGTAAATGCATTGTCAGCTGTGTCCCCCTCTGCCCAACCCCAGAACGCTTAACCCTGAAACATACAGTGGACTGGGTGGCTGCCAGGGGCCCCCATCAGCTGGATGGTGGCTGGAGATGGGGGAGGAGAGGCTATTGAGTGTCCTCAGCCTCGGGATCTGTAACCCAGACCCCCCCCCACCCCTCTGTGGGCAGTGGGACATCCAGATTGGGTTTGGACTGCGTCCTGATTTGGAGCACAGTGAAGCCTCTATTCTTCTCAGGCTGCAAACCGGCGCATTCTGGAGCATTCACATTTCAGCTGGGTTTGCGGTCACATCCAAGTTGTTCAATTTCACCAAAATCAGCAGCACTCCGGGTATCTATCTCAGCCTTGTTACATGAAATGCCCGTCGCCACGCAATTCTGCCTTCACACAGGCCAGCCGAAGGAAAAAACATTGTTCCTCAAGTTAATTAAAACCAAACCAAGACCACATGGCTCCTTTTGGGGGAACTGACCCCGGCTCCTTTCCCATTTCCATTTCCTTCTCACAGTGTTGAAGCTGATCCCACCCAGTACACATTTTCATTTTTGTACAATTCACCTTTGTTGGGATCTAGGTTCAATTTGTTTGAGTAGTTGGTTGAACCAACAGCCCACTTGGATATTGGCATTTAATAAGCAAATTGGATTATATATCTGCTGGTCTCAGTGTCTCTACTGTGGGGATTTTCACCTTGACAGAGGCACATGAAAGTTCCAGGATTATGAAATATCAAGTTATATTAACCAGGACAAAGGGAGGAGGGAGGGAAGATGGAGGGAGGATGGAGGGAGGATGGAGGGAAGATGGAGGGAGGATGGAGAGAGGATGGTGGGAGGATGGAGGGAGGATGGAGGGACACAGTCTGTGGGATATAGGGTTACTTTTGAGGCCAGTTGATTTCTGCAGCCCATCTGATCTTCCTGCGTGTCAGTGGAGATAAAATTGATAATGAATCGATTGGCCAGAAGTTTTCTCCTGTGAGACTCTGAACTTGGCTCATTCCCTGGTGTACCTTTGATTTTCTATTGAGCAAAGCCTTGGTTAATAGGAACAATAATTAGTCATTAAGAGCACAACATGCATTTTGGAAATGTGCCTGATGGTTGACGGTGTTTAATCTTACCATTCTGGCTTACAATTATTTTTTTAATGTTTTCAAGGTATCTTTTTAACATTTATTGATTTATTTTTTAAACAGCTTTATTGAGATATAAATTCAGATACCGTGCAAGTCACTTATTTAAAGAGTGACATTCAGTGAGTTTCAGTATGTTACATTATTCACTTTCTAACGATTGTGGTGAAATATGTATCACATAAAACCTAATATTTTAACCATTTCAGGTGTACCCTTCAGTGATATTAATTATATTCACAAGATTGTGCAGCCATCAGCATCATCTGTCTCTAGAACTTTTACCTCACCCCAAATAGACAGAATGTTTGTACCGTGTAGTCTCCTCACAGAATGTGAGAATATCCAGGTGAAAAGTGAAGCAAGTCCGTCAACTTTCCTAAAGGAGTTATGCCCCTGGCTCATGGATTCCTGGAAGGTTCTGGGTCTTGAGCTTGAGCTCCATGGAGGAAGGGAATTTGGGGTGGTGCTGCCAATATCTGCAATGGTGCTTAGCACACGTAGGTGCATAGCCCATATGAGGTGAGTTTTGTTGCTGGGAATATCTGAAAATTGGAGTGGCTGCGTTGGAACAGTTGTGGCTAGGTGTGGAGGGTGCCCGCCCCCTCCCAAGGGGCTCTGTGGCAGGACAGGAGCCTGCAGGCGATTGCTAGCCATGGAAGTATTGGGTCTCTGTAGGGCCCTGGGGGGCTGATGGGAACTGGGTTCGTCTTGTGTGTTCCGGAAACTCCCAGGGCTCCGAGCCAGCTCCCTGCTACCTGCTTTCCCCATCCCATGCAACAGCCATGTGGCTTACATCTGCCACGACATTCGATATTTTTCTAAGATGTCTTCCAAAATAAGTACAAAGAGAGGTTATTGCCCCATTTCACAGACGAACTAACTGAGGTCCCCAGGCAATCTCAGGGTGAAATGAGAATGCCGAAGGTGGTGTCCCCACTACTGCCCCTGGGAGCCAAGAAGAGCCTGACTCTTCTCCTTTGATCAATCATCAAGGTCACAAATAGTCACCCAAACATCATGAAGCCCTCACCTGTGGCCTGTTTCGAGTCAGCATGTTTCCAGATGGTGTGGTGTTTCACCTGAAACACGGCTACATATCCTGTGACTCCCCTCCCTTCCCTGTGGACACAGACTTGCTGTGGTGCACACAATGAGGTAGAAATGACCCAATGTGGTTTCCAAGATGGAGTATAAATGTGCTGCCGCTCCCACCTCGCCCTCTCTATCTTAGATGCCCATCCTTAGAGCCCAGTCACCGTGTGTAGGAACCAGGCCACAAAAGAGGCCACGTGTCAGTCCTCTGGCCACAGCCCCTTCTACGGTCCCAGCGGCACTTGCGTGTGAGTGCACAGCCCTACAGGGAGCCCAGCCCCAGCCTCTGGGCCTGCCCAGTGGATGCTGTCGGTGGAGACGCAAGTAAAGTAAACATCAGTATCTTAAGCCCACAAGGTTTGGGCTGATTTGCTATGCAGGGTTGGATATTAGGAGTGGTGATAGCACCCCTTGTGCTGTGTGAGTTCCAGGTTCTTCCTGGGGCTCCTTCAACTTCCCTTCAAACCCTTGCTGCCAAGCTTCGGTCTATCTGTCCTCATTCTGGTGCTTCATGGATTTAATGAAGAAAAGTTAATCATTTGCCACACACAGGACAAAACTTTACCCCTCATATAGTAAATGGGAGATGACAATGTGCTGTTTCTCAGATGAAATTAAAAATACATAGCAGAAGTGTCCACTTTTCAGCATACCCATTGACACCACCACAGTAGACAGACCCATAGGTGGCCCCAGAGCCCTACACCCTGGTGTGCACACCCTGTGGGACCCCCTTCCCTGAGAGCACCCAGGGCCTGTGACTGCTTCTGACCCATAGCGTCTGGCAAAGGCGACACACATGTCTGGTTCTATACACATGGTTATGGGGTGGTGCTGCCTAAGGCTGTGGCCCTCACTTGGCTGGAATCCACGCCCCCATGCTGGCTGTGAAGAAGCAAGTGGCCATGCTGGTGAGCCCTGTCTGGTGGGGAGCTGCAGTTGACCTCTAGTTGTGAAAAGCAGCCTCTAGCCAATGGCTGACAAATGAAATGAAACACCCCAAAACTGCAGCCTTCAGTCCAACAGCGCTACGGACCTGAATTCTTCCAAAAGCCTGAGCAACAAAGAAACTAAATCTTTCCCCACTCAAGCATTCAGATGAGACCAGACCCAGCCAACATGTTAATCAAAGCCTTGCAGAGGCCCCAACTGAGCTGTGCCCAGACTCCTGACCCACAGACACTGTGAGGTCATTGAGTGTTATTGTAAGCTGCTATGTGTATTGAAATGTGCCCTGCAGCAGAGAATACCTTAATCCACATCGCCACCATGCCATGCCCAGCAGCTGTGCAGGTCCCTCTCTAGCCTCCTGGCCTCCACCCACCTGCAGGCCCCTCAGCCTTTTCTCCATCCGTCATTGTAGTGACCGTGTAAAAATGTAGGTCAGTCTGCAGCTCTGGCAGTGACAAGATAATCATCACCAAGTTCATGGCTCACTGTCTACCTCTACCTGCCCCTCTGGCCATGTGTCATGCTCCTCTCCCCCCTCCCGATGACAGCTCCAGCCCCTTGGGCCTTCTATTCCCCAAGCTCATCAAGCTCACTTGAACTTGGAACTAGCCATTCCCACTTTCTGGAATGTTATTCCCCCAAATCTCCACATGGCTGGCTCCTACTTGGCTGGAATGGCCCTTCCAGCCTACCCCTCCCTACCTGCTCCCCTCCCCATCTCCTTTCATTTTCATCTCGGCTCCCACCATGACCTGGCACGCCTGGCCCTTTTTGTCTATTTTCTGTCCCCCACCCCAGTTAGACTGTGTGCTTCCTGAGTTAGGAACTCCGTCCTATCTGCCCCTGCAGCCCTGAGGGTTCGGACACTCCTTGGCACGTGGTAAGAGCTCAGCTAGTGTTTGTGGCCTGGTCTGAAGTCGCCAGTGAGCCAGTGGTGGATGAAGTTATGCCATGTCACCCCCGTGACGTCTCCGCCCATGCCAGCTGCCTTCCTCATAGCTGCCTTCCTTCCCAGTGGGGAACTCGATTCCATGGGCGGATGCTTGGAGCATTTTTATTTTAACAAAGAAACCAATGCAATGACTGTCTCTGTGGGAAGTTTCAGCTCTCCAGGGGCTGGGTAAGGGAGTGATTTATTTTGTGGCTGGGCTGTAAACCTCTCACCAGAGGGTACCTCTGAAGCTCAGGGGCAGCCAGCTCCACTCCAGGACAGGGACCATTCATAAGTCTGCGGCTCCAGCAATGACAGGATAATTGTCCCCAAGCTCGTGGCTCTGGCTCCTCCTGTTTCCCTCCAGCCTGGCTGCCTGGAGCCTCTGGGTGATGAAGAAATGCACATCTCTCAGGGCTGGTGCCAGCCACTGGACAGAAACCCGCCTGCCAGGCAGCAGAATCAGAACATCTGTGAAATGGATTCCAGGGACAGCAGGCAGGGCAGCAGCCTTGTTATTCGGCAGTAGGCATCAGGTCCAGGTGGGCCATGGTGCCATTACAGTGTCAAGAAAGATGAGAATCCTGAAACATCAGGCATTTGCCCGCCATCCCCAGCCCAGCAGGCAGTGGCTGCAGGAGCTGATTCTGTGGGACTCACACCGCCAGCCAGGTGCACTCTGAGCCCGTGCCTCCCTGGGAACCTGGGGCTCCCTAGGGTCTGGGAAGGTGGGAAGGCCACTGACTCCACTGACTGTTCAGCAAGGGATGGTCTGCATGTGAATCACAAAAGCTGGGCACAAAACTTGCTGTGAGGAGCTTCACACAGGAAATGCAGCTGTCGGGTCCGCACCTGCTCTGCAGTGTGTGCTCTGTGCTGCTCGCTTGGCATGGCGATACGTTTGCTCCCCTAGAAGCAGAGGCTACATCTAGTAACAATAATAGCAATAGAATTATAATAATAATAGAAAAAACACTGACATTTGTGCATTTTACATCTTAACCCCCACAGCCTGCCCCATTCAGATGCATGCAGGTGCCCACAGTCCACCTGCCAAGGCAGTGCCCTTGCTCCTGCACAAGAATCAGTGGCCCCCCCCTCCCCTCGGGGAGCTGAGCTTGGAAACTAGAGATGTAGAGGGGCCTGGGCCAAACAATTGCACAAATATCAGACCCCACCCCAAGGCAAGCACTGGGAAGGAAGTCCTGCTCATGAGATGTGACTTTAAAACTCATTCTGTGGATGAGGGGGTCTGAGGCCCATGCAAATGATCCTGGGTGGGGGAGAGCAGAGAAGGGTGAAGTGTGGACGCCAAATCCTGGGTTTCCTGAATGGAGCGCCAACTCTTGTCTTCAGGATAGGTCCCACAAGGGGCTCAGTGAAGGGTGGTTGGAAGGACAATGAGCTGCTGGGCCCACAGTGTCACTGGGATTGAAGCCGTGCATGGATTTGAAGGACTTCTCTTCCCCATGTAATTCTTCCAAGGGGCTCCATTTGCCCATGTGACAGGCGCTTGGTGAGGAGGGCTTATCCCCAACACTGTGCCAGGCAGGGTTGTGGGATGTGCTGGGGTTCTGGGCTGCAGGGGCCTGGAGATTGGGTTGTAAAGAGAGACATCCTCCAGGAAAGTACTGGAGAAGTGAAGCTGCATGTGGAACACATGTCAGGTCTATCGCTTGGGGGGCCATGCTCTGGGCCAAGATGGAGGCAGGTTTGAAGAGGAAGAAGGTCCCACAAGGAAGAAGGGAGAGGGCGGCCACCTCCACGCTGGTGCAGCCAGGCACCCTGCTGGCCTCCTGCCAGCATGTCTCTCTACTGCACACACGTGTGCAGGCAGCTAAGGCTCAGCAACAGCAGATGTCCTTCTGTTCAGGGGTTGGGAGCAAGGGTGGTTGCACACACCCTCATAACATGGGCGTGCTGAGGGTGGTCTGCTGACTGTGCAAGATACAGGAAAGTGTGTTAGAGTGTGAGTGTGAGAGCATGTGAGGGTGTCTGAGTGTGTGAGTGTGGGTGTCAGTGTGGGTGAGTGTGAGCATGAGGGTGAGTGTGTGTGTGTCTGAATGTATGCGTGGGTGTCAGACCATGGGTGCATGTGAGGGTATTTGTGTGTCTGAGTGCGTGGGGGGGTCAGCATGGGTGAGTGTGAGTGTGTAAGGATGTCTGAGTGTATGTGTGTCTGAGTGTGAGTGTGGATGTCAGAGCATGGGTTAGTGTGAGCATGAAGATGAGTGTATGTGTGTCACAGCATGGGTGTCAGAGCATGTGAGGGTGTTTGTGTGTATGTGTGTAAGTGTAGGTGTCAGCATGGGTGAGTGTGAGAACATGTGAGGATGTCTGAGTGTATGTACGTGTGTCTGGGAGTGTGGATGTCAGGGTGTGGGTGTGAGCATGAAGATGAGTGTATGTATGTGTCAGAGCATGGATGTCAGACCATGTGAGGGTGTTTGTGTGTAAGTGTAGGTGTCAGCATGGGAGAGTGGGAGAGTGTGTGAGGATGTCTGAGTGTGTGTGTGTCTGAGTGTGTGGATATCTGCGCATAGGTGAATGTGTGCATGAGGGTAAGTATATGTGTGTGTCAGAGCATGGGTGAATGTAAGAGCATGTGAGGGTGTCTGTGTGTGAGTGTAGGTGTCAGCATGGGTGAGTGTGAGCATTGAGGATGTCTGAGTGTGTGGGCAAGAGCGTGTACTTTTGTGAGAGTGTAGGTGAGTGTGCACAGGTGTGTGTGTGAGTGTGTGTGTGAGAGAAAAGATTATAAGTACAGATTTGCTCAATGTACTCCGGTGCCCTGGGACTGCTCCCTTCTGGACATGCCATCAGTTAGCCAGGGAATTTCTGGAATACCAAGAACAATGTCAGGACACTTCCAGAAGGAAGCTCCTTCCTGTCAGAGGGAAGAAAACAGCCCCCGAGCTGGGAGGGGATCTGGCTGCAGAAATACAATTCTGTGCCTCACCCTGGCTCCCGGAGCACAGCGGTTCCCAGTCGCTCCACGAGAAAAACAGGGCTGTGGCGCCAGTGACCTGTGATGAGGACAATACCAGTTCTCCTTTTACATTCAGAGAGATCAGACAACTCTTTAAATATCACACAAAATGTCTTATCTCTTTGCTATTTTTTTTCTCTTCTCATCCTCACAATGATTCCCAGGGATTGGGCAAGATGGGGAAATTATCCTAATATTTTGATGAAGAATTTTAAATGACTTGTCCAATGCCACAGTTAATGGAAATGTCATAGCTGGGTAAGATCCCAGGGGTTTGCACTTCTACCTAGGATCTCCCCTGAGACACAGCAATGGGAATGAGCCACCATTTCCTATTAAAAGTACGAGGTGTGCATCAATGGGCTGTGCAGCTCTGAAAAATAATCATTTCCCTCTGCTTTTTAGCTCTCTCTACATCCTTTCCCTGTGACCACTGTAGTTGCCAGTTTTACTTGTTGCTTCATTGTATTAGTTCTGCCCTTGTTTATTCCAGATATCTGCATCCTTGTTTGAGGTGGAAGTTTGGGGAAATGCTTCGTGATGAATGTTCACCCCCACCTCTCAGCTCCATTCCGTCGGGACTGTTTGGGAGAAATCTGGGCAGCTCGGCCATTTGGATGGCTCATCTGTTGGTCCCCAAAACCATGATGCACGGGGTCGTCCCTCTGCCTTCAGAGGCTTGAGGTCCGAAAGACACTGCTGCTATAGGGGAGAAACGGTTGGCGGTTTATTTATTGCCATGCTTGGGGTTTTACTGGGGTCTCCATAAAATCTGCTTGCTGAGTCAGAAAGGTTTACAGTCTGGCTTGTGTTTGGGGATTTTTAGATTCTGCATGTTTAGTTTGTCATTTTGAGAAAACCCACAAGTTTTGTTTTGCTTCGTTTTGTTTTAAACAAAAGAGTTTCAGGATTGGTGGAGAAGCTGAAGAGAACCCTACATACTGCAAAAGGGAAGAAAACATTCTCTGGGGCATTTTCAAGGATATAGAAGCTACAAAAATTTGGGACAATTCATCTGGTACTTTTCCCCATATTTAATTATACATTTTTAAATCTCTGTCCTTCTGTGTGTCATACACACAGAGTCACAGATGAAATAGCTAAATGAGATTTTTTAAAATAAAAAACTTCAGGGGAAAATAAAAATCATGGCCATACAGTTTCCAAAGAATTCATAGTTCTCATACTTAGACACAATTAAAATGTGCTTGCCAAGGTAAGAAGCAAATGTTTGTATTTAGACAGAATGGCATGTATGTCTTATAAAGGAATGTCTTGTTTCTTTCATAAGGAATGTAAATTTTAAAAGTGAAATATTTTTGCCCCTGTTCAATTTCTCTTAAAAGATTTAGAAAGAAATCAAAGATGTCTTTTTGCCATGAATAATATGCAAACATAAATTTCTCTCCAGTAGGCGTTTGGGTTTGTGTGTGTGTGTGTGTATGTGTGTGTGTGTGTTACAAGCAAGCATTCTAATGTTACACAATAGTTTAGTCTCTTTGCCTACTTGGTTGCAAATTCTGAAGGTACCTAGGAGTCATGCAGAAAAGCTCATTTTGTCTCTTTCAACCCTCTTTTAAATGTTCCTTCTGCATGACTTTTGCTTTCAATTATTTCAATTATTTTCATGCAAATGGGTCACTCAAGAAATATCTATTTACATGTGTGCGTATACAAAATGTACTTAGTCATCTTAGGTACCAGGTTTTTGCTGTAGATCACACTGACAGTCATGTGCATTATTATTAGATTTACCATGAATTCAGACAGAACACAAATTAAACTGTGTTAAAATAGTCTTTACAGGAGCTCAAACTTAGACATAATACAAACCAAACTAAGTTAAAAGAATTTTTATAATAGCTAAAATCTAATAACTAATTTTAATACAGTTCATAGATCCTCATTCAGGGTCTTATGAACAAAACATCCTTTATTTTGGCAATGAAGGAATTGGTTCATTAAATAAAAACTACAAAATATGCAAAACTCCCTTCACGTTGACAAAATGTGAGAGGGGCATTAATTGATCACAAAGAACACATTCACTCCCCAGCAACAGCAAACATTTGAAACAACCTCCAGATAAATCACAGCAGGCTGCCTCACGGTAAGGACGGCTGTCCCCAGACCTGGGGACAGATTAACCATTCCAAGCCGCACCACTTAACAGCTGGAAAGGAAAATCTCCTTCCAGCACCTTCCTGAGAGAAGGGAAGAGAGAGCTGGATTTCTCTCTGCCCAGTGACCGGCTGCTTTTACAGGGGAAATGCTGGTTTTCTCTACGTCCGGTGACGCCAGCACTTTCAATGGAAAGGGGGAAATATGGTGGATTCTTTGGCTGTCTCAACGTCAGGATTTTAAAAATCCACCTAAGCAGAAAATGTATCTTGCGACTGGCTTACTTTTTATGCCTTAAATCTAGACTTTAGGCGTCATAGATGCAATCTGAAATCTGTCTGCATTTTGTCAAAAAATACTTAGTTTTTAATGTCTTCATTCATGAGCTCATTAGTCCTCCCTCCCATGAGCAGATGAGAAGGGGCAGCTCTCCCTGTGACTTTGTTCAAGAGATGAAGGGTGCTGGCTCCGAAGCCCCAAACAGGCCAAGTGGGGCTCGGCTGGGCTGTGCCCCTGACACAACACTGCCTGCCATACACAAATAGGATGGGACAGACAGTCCAGGTCACATCTGGGTCCTGGCACCAGTATTAGAGGCACTTTTCCACCTCAAATATGTACACATTTAAGTGATAAATTAAATGGTGACCTTATATATAAATAAATGCATCAATGTACATTCCCCGTCAACATGAGGAAAGCAATCTGTGCTACGTCCATGTGTGGATTTGTTTAGCCTCCTAAGCCCTGGGACCCAAAACCCTGCCCAGCCTGGAACTTCCTGCAATAGATTGTGCGTGTGTGTGTTTGGGGGAGGGGGGGGCGTCCTTAAGAGATGTGGGGTACACAGGGCAGAGAGAAAGAAAAAGGGGAGGAGACGTAATGACAGAGAACCCCAAACCTGTCAGAGCTTAAAACAACTAAAAATGTTCCCTTTGCAGTAAAGAGGAGAGACCGTCTGTCTGCACCTGAGTTCTGGGCAAGACTTCTGAGGACGGCCGCTTGGCAGCAGGTCCCACGCGAAGGATAAAGAAGGAAGGTGAGAGCCATCGCTTTTTCCCCCCCAGCTTTATTGAGGAATGACTAACAAATAAAACGTATCTATTTAAGGTGTTCACTTGATGTTTTGATATGCATGTGCCTGGTGAAATAATTACCACAACCAAGCTAATTACATACTCACCACCGCACACGGTTTGTGGTGATGGTATGTAAATTTTCTTTTCTTTTCTTTGTGGTAAAAACACTTGAGATCTGTCCTCTTAGCAAATTTCAGGAAGACAATACGGTGTTGTTAACTAGAGTCACATTGCTGTACATTAGATCTCCAGAAATGATTCCACTTGCGTAACTGAGAAGCTGTACCCCTTAACAGACATCCTCATTCCCCATCACCAGCCCCTGGCAACCGCCGTTCTCCCCTCTGCTCCTGTGAGTTCCACTTCTTAGACAGCTCTAGGGTCCACATACAGTTTTTGATTCCACATACATCTCTAAAAATAAGGAAGACCAGTGCATTCTTGGAATTAAGCTTCAGGTAGGGGCAACAGAGAGGAACAGTAACTGTATTAGGTCCTAAAGTGTGGAATGAGGGTCTTGTTTAGGGGTTAGGCATGACAGAGACCCTCTGGTTTGAACCAGGAACATTTTTTCTATCATCTGGTTGGGGTTGGGGAGGAGACAGTCCCAGTGCCTGGGAGCCAGCAGGGCGCGGTGGGGGGCTGGAGCTCGCAAGCTGGGGCCCTCCCGCTGTCTCTGAGCCTCAGAGTGGCTGTGGCCAGGTACCCAATCCTCAGGCGGCTGGGCCTGCTGCTTCCCCCTTGCCCCACCTCCCCCCAGATGTGGGTGGCCTGGGGGGAATCTGCACACCAGGCCACCCAAGGAGAGGGCTGCTCCTCCTTTGCGAGCCATTTTTCTGTTCTTAATGGACACAAGGCTGGCAGGGATCATTTGTAAGGTCGAGTTCCGATCAGATTCCCAGGGTAGGACAGGTATGGACCACCACGGTCTCCATTAAGCTTCCACTCGCTCCTGGGAGCTCTGGGGCAAGGGCAGCCTGTTCCCAGCAACATGGGACTCGCTCAATCTGATCCTGTTAACTCAGTTGTCATAGCCGGGAAATGCGCAGCGTAAAAGCTAAATCCCAAAAGTTGCCTTAGAACCCTTAGGGACCGCCACCCAGGGCCTCAACAGAATCAAATTGCCAAGGAGGCCTGGCAGGCTCAGTTAAACCAACAGCCTCCCACACAAGTTTGTGGGATCAAAATCGGCACAGGATCACCCCTCAAGGCCCACCAGGCACAGCCTCAGAAGAAGAGGGTGGGAGGGGGAAGATTCCTGGGCTCCTTCTCTGTTCACACAGCCCCTCCTCCTCTGACGCTCCCATTAAGACCACAGTTCCCGGGTCAGCGCTTCACCACAGCCCTGTTCAGCAGCCCCGGCCTGCGTGTGTGGGTCATGGGCTGCAGAATGAGGGTGACTGAGAAAAATGCCTTCAAGGAAGGAGAACACGCAAGAGCTGGAGAGTTGTTGTTGAATTTTTTTAAATATGTATGATGCCTTCGCCCACCAGCACGGCTAAAATTAAACCCTGGCAAGGATGTGAGCAGCCACTCGTGGGAGTGTGAATTTCCCTTTTGGAAAAAGATTTGGCGGCATCTTCTCATGCCGGACGTCATGCCTGCTGGATGACCCAGGAATTCCACTCCCAAGGATACACACAACAGGAAGGCCAGCACGTGTGCACCAAGCATGTGCAAGCATGCCTTTGTCACACGGCCCCAGCAGGGCCTCTCAAGCGCCCCAGGAAAGGATGGACATATGAGGATCAGTTTGCTGATGCAGCAGAATACTATACAGCAGTGAAGATGGACCAATGCCAAAAAGGCCACAGCACTCCCATGATGGGGACCCGCAGAGACGCTCTGCTTGATGCCATCACATCACATGGCAACCAGTCTCTCAGGAGCCAAGAAAGCAATTGCTCTTGGGCAAGTGGGACTGTGATAGGGAGAAGGCTTCTAGGGTGCTGGTACCATTGTACTTCTGGGTGTGGGTGGAGAGTTACATAGGAGTATTCACTTTGTAGTCATGCATTGAGCTGCACACTTTGGATCTGAGCACTTTTCTGACTGTGCTTTACACAGAATCTAAAGATTTAATAAAAATGATCTGAAAATATATTCATGCACTGGAAAAGGGTAGTGAAAGGGGTGGACTGGCTCTGGGGTCCGAAGGTCAGATCTGCATCTAGGCTGCTGGGTAACCATAGCAACTCATCGGCCTCTGCACTTCCTCCTCCACAAGGTAAGGGCCACAGAAGGTACCCCTTTTATGAGAATGTGGACTCCTTTGAAACACCTCGTATTCTCACCCAGAAAAATGCACACATGGGTGACATTTTGCATGCAAATTCCAGGCGAGGACTCACAGGCCTCCCTAAAGATCACACCAAGCGATGCCCAAGCAGATCCCAGGTGAAGGAGCTCTGGAGGAGGTGGCTCTGGGGTGCCCACCTTAAGAAGCAGGTTCTAGAGCCTGACAACCCTGGGGCAGAGCCTTGCCTCAACACTTTCTAATCATGGGGTCTTTCTTGGGCAGGTGGCTTGATGTTCAGGCCTCGGTTTCATCATCTGTAGAATGGGGAGAATAAGGCCCAGGGAGCGGAAGGGAGCTTTGTAGAGATAAGGCACGGCCGGCACTTGACACAGAGCCTGTCACGCACAGAGTAAGCGTGCTGGAAATGTCAGCAGCTGTTCTGAGGTGGCTTCCAAGCCTCCTTCCAGCCCTGACATTCTAGGATCTATTATCTACAAAAAATTCCACCCTGAGATCAGAATTTAGTAACACAAGTCGGTATGTGTCCTTCGTGTCAGGGTCAGATTTCCTCAGAGGGACGTGGTTTTGGCACTTGTCTGCTCTGGAAACCAAAGTTAGCTTGCAAATGAGATGTCACATGTGTCCAGCCATGGTGTCTTGGGCCTTCTGTGTGCAAAGAAGTTTCCAGAAGGACATCCGCTCCAGCCCAGAAACCACTGGATAGCCCTTTGTGGTCTTGGGCTGCGTGACTCTCGTTTTATTAGTAATCAACTGTCAGCCAGAAGACTGCTTGGAGCCTTGGCCAGAGTCTCCTTCATGCCATGGGGAGACGCCATGGCACATGCCTGGAATCTCTGAGGGGCTGGGGAGGGTGCGGTTCCCGGTGGCACCCGTGGCTCTTCCACGGTGCTGGTTTATCTCTTGGTATGCCGATAAAACAGAAATGTTTGCAGCAATAATGAAATAGGTCCCCAGATTAACTATGCTGCTCCCTTCGTTATTAGAAAAACTGTTTGACCAAGGGGGCAGTGGCCTGGGATTAGGAAGCTCCCAGCAGGAGACATGTGGCTGAGAAGGAAGGAGAAGGAAGCCTGGGGAGGCTGCACATCCACAGACCCTCATTTGAGGACACTGCTCCACATGTCAGAGCCAGGCCCCACGCCATCATCCCATTATCACGGGTGTCACTGTCACTCTGCTACACCTGTGCTATGAGCCCCACCTTCTGGGGGTGTGGCGTTTCAAAGAAAAGGGCACATCTATGCCAAGTGTCTCACCATCAAAGGGCACAAAAGCCTTTATGGTGGAGATTGTCTGTGCTTGGCATTCCTAGCATCAAGAGCAACAGGCAGTCTTTGTCAACGGCTCACTGTCCGCAGAGTTGCGTTAATCCCTGCAGCGCCTTCTAATAAAACAGTTTTATGCCCATTTTGCAGAGGAGGAAACTGAAGCATAAGGAAACCAAGTGTCTTGACCACAGTCACCATTTGTGAATGCTGGAGATGGGATTCGAGTCCAGGCAGATGACCCAGAACCCATGCCCCTGCTCACGGTCTCACACCCTCCCTGTGGTGGAACCCATGCCCCTCCCCATGGTCTCACAGCCTCCCTGTGGTGTGGGTACAGTCTCATTTTCTCCATGTTCTACTGGACAAAAAGGCTGCAGAGGGTGACTAGGAAAATCATCAGAAAATAACACACAGCCCTGTCTGACCATGAGCACACAGCAGCCCAACCCCAGCTGAGGAACATTCTGAAAACACCTGAATGGCCTCCTCCACACTGTCAAGGTCATAAAAAACAAGGAGAGGCTGACCGGCTCCCAGGCCAGAGAAGCTGAAGGAAGCCTGAAGGCTAATGCTATGTGGGCTCCTGGGCAGGGTCCTGGGACAGAAAAAGGACATTATGTGAAAACAGAGGAAATCTGAATAAAGTATGGAATAATGAAATAATAACATATCAATATTGGCTCATTAATTATCAATATAATTGGTTTGTTAAATGTACTAGACTAATGTAAGAAGTTGGTAATAACCAGGGAAGCTGGGTGTGAGGTATATGGAGACTCTTTGTACTATTTTCTCAATTTTTCTATAAATCTAAGTGTCTTCATAACAAGTAAAATGTATAGAAAAGAATAAGATGGCAGGAAAGATGGATAGAGAGAAGAAGTGATATGATTTAGCTCTGTGTCCCCACCCAAATCTCATCTCAGATTGGAATGCCCTCAATCCCCACGTGTGGAAGGAGGAATATGGGAGAAGTGGTTGGATCATGGGGGCAGTTTCCCCCAGGCTGTTCTCATGATCATGAGTGAGTTCTCACGACATCTGATGGTTTCATAAGTGTTGACAGTTCCTCTTTCACTTCCTCTTTCTCACTGCCAGCATGCAAGGCTGCCTGCTTCTGCTTCCGCCATGACTGTAAGTTTCCTGAGGCCTCCCCAGCCACATGGAACTGTGAGTCAATTAAACCTCTTTTCTTTATAAATTACCCAGTCTTGGGCAGTTCTTTATTGCAGTGTGGGAATGAACTAATATGGAGGGAGGGAGGGAAGTGAGGGAGAAAGGGAGGGAAGGGAAGGGAGGGAGGGAGGGAGGGAGGGAGGAAGGTGTGATTATAAATCATACAAGAATCACAGGACCTTGACAGTTGCAGAATCTTGGTTTGGATAAATGTGTACTTTTTGCACAATTTTTCTGTATGTTTGAAATATTTTATAATACAATGTTGGGAGGATAAAAAGGTATTAGAGGCTAAGGGTAGTATTCAAGTCTCACCCAAACCAAGTTCCCTTATTCCTTTGAGTGGGGCCACATCCTCCCTGGAGTAGGAAAAGCACCACTCACTAATCACGAAAGCTTTATCACCAACACGCAGCAGCAGGGACGCAGCATCCCTAGAGTACACAATGTGATCCCTGACACCAGGATCCCTTTATCTTCCCAAGTGGATCCAAATCTTGACAGGGCCAGCATCCAAGTCTCTGAATGCCGAGGAAACCGAGGACTACAGAACAGACACAGAAGGCATATAGAATCGTCCTTCCCTCCTCACAAGCCACAGTCATTCCCACTTAGGGCATCAGCATGTTATAGGCACAAGCTTTGTGCTAGGCACCCCTCGAGCCACAGAAGGAGAAGAATCTCACACCTCAGGACCAAAGAACCTGTCGAGATGCAGCCGAAGCCCTACAAAGAGAAAAAAACACACATCTGGTGGCAGAAGGAGGGCGCGGGGGTAGGAAGGGCACACGGCAGCTCCTGAGGCCCCTCCTCTGGCTGATTGAGGACAGGACGCACAAACAACCCCAAATGCTTCCAATCTGGTCCTCGAGGAGAAAGGATATTTGTGGTGACGGAGAAATTTGCCACCCAGTGCTGTTGCTTTGGTGTCATGTTTCTGCGGTCACAAGTTATTCATCCAAAATTGGTCTCTGCTAAGAAAAAACAAGAAAAAAGTCCATGCAACAAAATGGGATTTGAAGTTATCTTCCATTCTGGAGTTGATATTGGGGAAATGAAAAGAAAAAACAAAAGCAGAAGAAAAGAGATAATAGTATATTGGACTGAAGTCCTTCCACCTCGCTCCACCTTCCGACACAGGGAGCCAGGCTTCCTCCCACAGAGTCAGGATGGGCTTCCTGCCTGCCAGGGAAGGTCTGGGCTCTGCGACACAGATGCTGGGATGCACTCTCAAAGGGCCAATGGCTAAGGCACACCCATGTGGGGATCCCAATTAGGAATGCCTGGGACACAGTGTAGAATTTCCGTAACACAGCACAACCGGATTTCAGGCTCCCATGAGCTGCATTCCTTGCCCTTCTCTTGCCTGTTGGAGGAATATTTTCTCATTCAGCCTCTGGGTCAGTTGCTGGAAAATACAGATATCCATGCAGCAGCAGCCCACTAGGACATAGCACATAGGGCATCTGGCTGAGGTCTCCCTGCCCACAAGCATGCCCTAGCTCTCCAGCTGCATGTTAGGTGGTTGGGCCAGCCGCCCCAGGCCCAGGGAGGCTGCAGCACTTCACAAGCCCATCAGCTTCAGCCGCACAGCACTGGCCACCCCCTGTTCCAACATGGGCCCCTTCCAAGTGCTCAGAGATGCTCAGGGTCAGGCCAGGGTGGAGTCCTGGCCCTACTGTGTGACAGGCAAGTTGCTTGGATCTTGCTGAGCCTTGGGAGCTCAATACACAAAATGGTGATGATGCCCACCCTGTGGGGTTTTGGGAAGAGCAAGTAAGCCAGCCATCCAAAGTGCTTCACCTGGTGCTGGACCAAATCAAGTGCTCAAAATATCTCCCCATAATTATCAGATGGACGCAGCACACAGCTTGGGTCTAATCCCTCTCTCCAGATCTGGGGCTCATTTGCCTGCAGCTAAGCAGTAAGGGAGCTGAGATTTGAAAGCAGGGAGTCTGGGCTCCTACAGGAGTGATGAGAGAGGGTGGCATGATGGCAAGGCTGGGTCGCCCGCCACAGATAGAGTATGCCCACCCCTTTCCATCCCTTCCCCATCGCATGGGCAGGTGGACACCAGGAAGGAACCCTAGACACTGCTCATTCCAATTGGGCATCAGATGTGGCATTGATCATCATCTACTTAATAAATGAGGCTCCCCTTTCAACGCACTTGGTGAGTTCACAGGCCATAGGTGGATAGTCCACAGGACCCCTTCTCTCCCGTCCTCGCCTTCCCCCAAATATCAAGTGCAGCTGTGGGTTTTTGTGCTAATGAGCATTATGGTGTGGTCAGCTTTTCATCTTATTGTTTCTTCCAATGACTGGAGATTAACTCATGGAGAAGGGAGTGGAATACTGAGGGTGGTCACCCCAGATCCCCAAAGCTCTGCTCTGCACTAATGGCCGGGAGGTGAGCTGGAAACCAACTGGTTCTGCTTGAGAAGAGGAAGCAACTCACAGACAAGGGTCCCCTTGGGGAGTGGTCCTTTGGAGAAGGGCCCACAAGGTGTAGAAAGAGCACATTCCCCAATCACGGACCAGCACCATGTGCCCTGGGAAGACTCCTCTCAACCCACCAGCACTGAGAAAGCCTGACTAGTACGGAAAGGTGCCAAGGAATCACAGACAGAGCCAGAGGGCCAAGACGTCAGAGGCCTGAGATGATGATGGGGTTGGATTCCTGGAACTAGTCTATCCCAACACCACTTATTGTTTCACCAATCCATTCATTTATTCAAAGAATTATTCATTCAAAAAAAAGCATTTCATTTTGGTCCCAGAAGAAGCATTATCCTTTCATCCAACAAACATGCCACAGGGTCTCCTCTGGGCCAAGCTTCGTTCTGAGATACGAGGTGCTAAAACACTGCTGCATCCTCAAAGCTAGACCAGCCAGTGCCTGACATCTAATGGGAATATTATTTCAATGAATGGATGGATGGATGGATGGATGGATGGATAGATGAATGGGTGGATGGGTGAATGAATGGATGGGTGAATGAATGGATGGGTGAATGGGTGGTGTTGCGTGGGTGGATGACCTTCATTTCCTCATGGAAAGTAGTCTTTGCTGTGTCTACATAAAATCCACACAACCACCTCTCTCTCTTGTTCTCTGTCTCTAGAAAGAAATGAACGGACCACCCAGAGATACAGACTCAGTATGTCATTCTTTTATATTTTTTATGTCCAACACTTATTGGGCCCTTGCCATGTACTCCATATGGTGCTGGGTCCTGGGAGTTGAGGTTATAAACAACTAAGATGACAGACTTTGCTCCAAGTAGGAATTCTTGGCTCTCAGCCACGGAGAAGGTCTCCTTATCACCCTTTTTCACAGGTGAGGACACCGAGATGCAAAAAAGTTAAAAGACTGAGTTAAGGTCATTCTATCACCTGCCTCAAGGCCCCTGTGTCTGCTCTGGCTGGCACTCTGAAATGCCACTGCCAACAAGAATGAAGTAAGAGAAAAAAGAGGTGGTGTGCAATTGTGTGAGGGACTCTGACCACTCAGGGATTCAGAGGCTAAAGGAAGCTGAGGGCTGGAAGGTCCAGGGAAGGCTTTAAGAAGAAAGAGAGAGGCAAGTAGTAGGAATGAGGTGGGGTGCTGTAAGCTCTAAAGGTCAGTGAGGATGAAAGGGAGTGACCCTTGGTCAGAGCAGAGGCTGAGCCACCTTCAAATGTAATTGATCACTAGGATCAGGTCTGCATTCCCCTCCTCTCCCCCTTATCCTTACCACCACCACCACCACCAACATCATCATCAACACCAATAGCAATATCACCACTGACACCAACAACATCATCATCATCAACAACACCAATAACACCAACATCATCAACACCAATAACAATACCATCACCACCACCATCATATCAACACCAATGACAACACCATCACCACCAATGTCAACATCATCAATAACAACACCATCACCAACATCAACAACACCAATAACACCACCACCATCAACACCAACATCACCACCAATGCCAACATCAACACCAATAACAACATCAACATCAACACCATCGTCATCAACACCAATAACACCATCACCACCAATGCCAACAACAACATCATCAACACCAATAACATCACCACCAACACCATCATCATCACCAATAACACCATCACCACCAATAACAACATCATCATCAACACCAATAACAACAACATCATCAACAGCAATAACAACACCAATACCAACAACATAACACCAATACCAACACCAACATCAACACCAATAACAACACCATCACCACCAACACCATCATCATCATCACCCATAACACCATCACCACCAATAACAACATCATCAACACCAATACCAACACCAATACCAACAACGTAACACCAATAACAACACCAACATCAACACCAATAACAACACCATCACCACCAACACCATCATCGTCATCATCACCCATAACACCATCACCACCAATAACGTCATCAACAACACCAATAACAACAACATCAACACCAATAACAACACCAATACCAACAACATAACACCAATAACAACACCATCACCACCAATGCCACAATGCCAATATCATCAACAACACCAATAACATCATCATCAACACCAATAACAACACCAACACCATCATCAACACCAACACCACCAACAACATTATCACTACAACAACAATATCAACATCAATAATACTAACATCACCATCACCAACATTGCCATTATCAATAACACCAATAGCAATACCATCACCACCAACATAACAACACTATCACTACCAGCAACAACAATACCAACATCAATATACCAACATCACCATCACTGCCATCAACACTAATACAACACCATCACCAACACCAACAACACTGTCACTACCAATAACATCACCGGCACCCACATGGCCATCATCAACACCAATAACAACATTATTGCCAACAACAGTGACAACACACCAACACTATCACTACCAGTAACAATAATACCAACCATGTCACTGTCACCACCAACACCACACCAACACTATCACTACCAACAATATAACACCACCACCATCACTAACACCACCAACACACCAACACCACCAACACCATCACCACCACCACCAACAGTGACATCAATGGCAGCAGCAACAACAGTCATGATAGCTAAATATATTTGACCCTGACCATGTGTAGAGCACCGAGCTGTGAGTTTTAAGTGCATTATTTTGTTTGAGTCTCCTGAAGGAGAACCATGAGAGAGGCACTGCCGTGACGGACACCCCCATTTTAGAGATGAGGAACTGAGGGGTAGAACACTTGAAAAGTTTGCCTAGCATCTCCTGGCTAGACCCAAGAAAGGCTTTGAACATAGATGTTGGACTCTGGAATCAGTGCCTTCAAGAGCCCCTCCCCATGGCTTTCTGTTCAGAGCCTTCCCTAGAAATGGGTCATGTTTGTTGTGTGCCCACCATGTGCCCACCCCAGACAATGTGCACGGTGTGCTGAAGGTGTCCCACATGCAGCAAGTCACTGAATCCTTTTCCGTCCCCCAGGGCAGGGCCTGGGACCCTCCTGGTTGGCTCTAAAAGGACAGGCTCCTCGAGAAGACAGAGAATCACAACCCTGATTGCCCAGGAACGGAGTGGAGGGTCTGGGCTTTGGTCCCCACACCCCGATGTGCCACTGCTCCATGCCGCCTCCTCCCCTGTACTTTGCTCCTGGGTCTCACCCTAGCTTACCCTCTCTGAACCTCAGTTTCCTCATCTGCAAAACAAACAGATTCATCAAGAGCTGTGGTTCTCACTAAAGGGTGATTTTGCCTGCAGGGACATTCAGTGGTGTCTGGAGACAATGTCTGGGGACATTTTTGTCATCACCATGGCGGGGGGTGCTACTGGCATCTGGTGGGTAGAGCTCAGGGGTGCTGCCCAACATTCAGTGCACAGGACAGCACCAGATTCTCCCTCGGCAGTGCCCGGGTGGAGAAGCCCTTAGGTAGAGGATCCCAAGCTTCCAGAAGTTGGGTAACTAAACCCCCGAAGCTTGTCAGAAAAGAAATTCTCTGTCAAAATCCCTAAAAGGAAAGAAAAAACAAATCCTTTCTCTGTTTTCCCAACTCCAGCCCAGTCTCACACACATGAACCTCTGCAAAGATGGAGCCAGAGAGGCTTGAGCACAGTTGTGTGCCAGACAGAAAAGCAACTTAGTTCTCTGAAATGGACCCTGATTTTATACTATTTAATATCTGCCCACAATTGCAGACCCTTCTTTACTGCTGTTCAGCACAAGACAGCAATTTCCTTCTTTTTCTTTCTTTCTTTCTTTCTTTTTTTTTTTCCTGCTCCCTGCTGCCCTCAGATTGAAGCTCTGTGAACTCTGGCGTCGGTTGTAAGAACGTCTTTATAAAGGGTTGCACGAGATTTCTTACTATATCGGAGTTCCTGAGGATGATGTATCACATTACTAATTCCCTTAATTGCATGTCTGGGCTAAAAACAGACTCTCTTAGTTTTTCTAAGAAGTTACATTCTTAATGACATTAAAACACGATGGTAAATGAAGCTAAATGCTAACTGATGTACTTAAATCATGAATCAGTCGATAGAGTGTTTACCTAAACTTGTTTATCCTTCTTGGTCACTCATTTTGTAGGTTTTGCCAAAACTGAGAGAGGAACAGTGGTGTCAGATTCAGTATCTGGAAATGGCTCAAGATTTTTTGTTTTCTTTCAATTTTTTAGCCCCAGACTGAGTGGATGCTGCAATCATGTAGTAATCAAAGAATTAGAAAAAGCGAGAGGCTGCAGGCTGATTCATTTCGCTGGATTTTTGCAGAGTGGGGAGGACAGAGAAGCTGCAGGGAGAGACGAAGTTTTTTCCTTAAGGATAAAAAGCTCTTAACCTTGTATGCTTGGCTTTTTTCTATTCAATCTTATTTTTAAAGCAAAGATAGGGAGGAGTGTGATTAATAGCAAGAGACAGCGTTTAAGCAGCACGAGGTGCCAGGTGTTCTAAACGTGCTGTGTATTTTAGCTCACAGAATCCTCCCCACAAAGCTGAGAAGCAGGAAGCAGCAACCCTCCCAGATAAAGAAGCAAAGGCTCAGAAAGGCTAAGTAACTTGTCCAAGCCAGCACAGCTCATGAGAGGGGGGACTGGGATTCAAATCCCTGCAGGGGGAGGCAAGCAGCCCCGACTTGAGCCGCCATGCCTCCTACCTGAGAAGCTAGCTGAGAAGCTTCCAGAAGGAGACTGTCCTCCGGGAATAGAAACAGCACATGACTGCGGCTTGTCTATAAAAATCTTTATCACTTGTAAATCCTTCTCCACCTGATAAGTTATTACATTGACTCATGATGTATTTTTTTTTTATTCTCAGTGAGTTCAAAACACTATTTTGGTTTGTCTCCGTTTCCTTCCTTCTCTCTCTCTCTGATGTATAAAGGCATCCACATTTCATTTGTTGATAATTTAATTTTTCAATAGACAGTTCATTATCAAAACCATCAAACGCTACACTACAGATCTGCATTTGAGTCAATAGACATTTTACCTAAGAAGGAAAGTCCATAGACAAATACTAAACTCTAGCTAATGATTCACATACAGAAGTGCTTAGGAGGATGGGCTCTGAGATCTGCAGCTTACTTTGAAATGCATCAGAAGGTACCGAGGGACAGATGGATGAATGGAGGGATTGATGTGTGATAAACCAAGCAGAGCAACATGGCAATTACAGAAACTAGATGATAGGTACGTCGATGCTCACCGTACAATTCTTCTTATTGCTAATTTTCATTAACATGTTCAGAAATTCAGAATGCAGATACTCAATGGAAATTCAAAAGACATAAGTTAAATGTAAGTCTTCCTCCACCTCACCCTGTCTGTCAGTCTTTCAGGTTCCCTAACAATGGCGATCCCTAGTACCTGTGACTCTGAGGTGTCATTCCAGGGATATTCTATGCCTATTTCAACACATGTATGATGTATTTTCAGTGATGATGATAACTAATGATTACACAGTACTTATTCCATGCCAAACACCACTGTCCTGTTTAACATACATTGATATATGAAATCTCTTCAACAGTCCTATGGCATGCATGCTGTTACTACCCCGTTTTACAAAGGAGGAAAGTGGGGCCCAGAGAGAACAGTTAAATCCCTTGCCCAGCTTCACACAACTCATCCGTGGTGAGTTGATGGTGCATATGCCCTTCCACAATGCGAGGGTCTCCACTTGGCCACGTGACACACAAATCGTTCCCGATGCAGATTTTGCATCTGCCTCTTTACTTCTAATGGCTGCACCACTTTGCATCGGATGGTTACACCATAGTTTATTTGACCCATCCCCTATGCACAAGTATCTAGTTTATCTCCAAATGTTTGCTACCAAAAGCAATGCTGCAATGACTGAATAAGCTCGTGCATGCTTCTGAGAGTGCGTGCACATGTAACGTAAGATGAATTCCCAGAAGTGGAGTGGCTGAGTCCAAGAGTAAATGCGTCTTTCGTTTTGATAGTATCACCAAATGTCTTTCCAAAGAGGTTGTGCTGGATCCCACTCCAGCTAGCAGTGTATGAGAGCACCGATCCCGCCGCCTGCTCCAGCACACATATTGACGTCTGCTAGTCCCAGGCCAGCACAAGGCAGCTGGCCCCCGGGGTGGTGCAGTGGGCGGAGTGCGTGGTCAGCTCTGAGGTATTGAGGAAACTGTCTCATTGTGGCTGGGATTCATGTTTTCTTCTATAAATGGGACAGAGTATCTTTCTATATGTCTGAATTCATTTCAACTGCTGTTCCCTCGACTAGACCATTTTCTTATAAATTGTGGGTTTAAGGGCTAGACACGCAGGTTTATTCCTCTCTCCTAATATTCTAACTAAACGTAGATTGGAAAATTATCCTCTCTAGAAGGAAATGTACTACCACTCTGAAGGATGAAAGAAAGAAAGCTGAAAAAGGTCAGAGTAAGAGCGTGAAGAAGGAAGGCAAAACTGAAGTTGGGTCATGGAAACCAGAAGAGATTCTGGGGCCACGTTGCACAGTTGAATCTCATTATGGTGAAACCCTGTTGCAACATTTCCCAAAAGACCAAGAAGGGGGAAAACTCTGGAAGTTGGGGAAGGGAAAGTACTGACAGCATGTGCCTGAGTGTGTCAGTGTGTGTGAGTGTGTGAGTGTGTATCTTAGACTTGAACTTACAAAATCTAGAGAAAAAAGAATAAGTGAGAAAGAAAAGAAAGAAAAACTACAATATGGCCAGCCGTGGTGGCTCATGCCTATAATCCCAGCACTTTGGGAGGCCAAGGCAGGTGGATCATGAGGTCAGGAGATTGAGACCATCCTGGCTAACATGGTGAAACCCCGCCTCTACTAAAAATACAAAAAAATAGCCGGGTGTGGTTGCACGCACCTGTAGTCTCAGCTACTTGGGAAGCTGAGGCAGGAGAATCGCTTGAACTCGGGAGGCAGAGGTTGCAGGGAGCCGAGATTACACCACCGCACTCCAGCCTGGTGACAAAGTGAGACTCCGTCTCAAAAAAAAGAAAAAGAAAAGATACAACACTTAAACATTGCATACACGGAGGCCACATATGAAGGAACAACAAAAGAGTGTTTTAGAAGAATGTGTGGTCTTTTAGGTGTGCCCCCCAAAGCACTGAATCAGTCTGCATCTGTGTTCTCATCTCCAGAGAAATCATGTGGCTCTTCCGGTGCCCTCTGAGGAATGTACTGGTATTTATGAGAAGAACATGGCTTAGCTGCATCTTTTCTGATCTAACCCATTTGGAACGTAGCTTAGAAGGACAGTCCTGCGCGTCCTCTTGTGAAACTGTTCCATAGTCTTCCCTTAGGAAGTCATACAGTCTTGGAGACATTTGGGCAATTCTTTAATCCGCCTCATCACGGAGGGAGGGCACACAAGCCTGGGGTATAAAAGGCCAGCCTCATTCTTTTTTTTTTTTTTTTTTTTTTTGTGTGTGTGTGTGATGAAATTGCAAACTTACATCCTGAGACTAAAATTAAATGGAGGAAAGGTTTGCCGTCGTGGGTGGTCTTCCTCGGGCCCTTTAGAAGGAGGGATCAGATGGAGCAGGAGCGCGCATTTAGCAACATTTCCAATAGGGTAATGACAGCAATAATGATAGCTGTCCCCCTTGGGAAGGAGAAATCACAAAAACCTACACAGTGACAAAAATAAACAAGTGTGTAACGCCAGCAGAGGAGGCCTGGCCCGTTCTGAACTTGGAGAACATCAAAGTGAAGCCAGTTATCAGGCCGTCCAGGCTCCAGGCTCCTTTGCGTCCTGCCCAATGCTTTTATCAGCCATTTGGACTCTGGAGGAGCCCAGAGGATGCTTGCTGAGCACAGCTGTGGGGAACAGACGCGCTGGACTGCAGAGTCTGGACAGAAAGGATGCTCAGGCTGTGGCTGATAAATTTGGGGCACAGGAGGAAATTTCACATGGATGAACAAACCTCCTCCATTCAGATTCCAAAAATTTCAACCCTTGAAAAGAGCAGTGAGAGCTTCAGGCAGAACCAGGAAGGGAAGGGATCCATACCTGCACTTCCTCTGGGCAGCAAAGGATGGGAGGCCCCAGAGCCCTGGCTTCCTACTTGCAGAAAGGAGGAGACTCACGTCCGCTGAAAGCACATTCACTAGGTGAATGCTGGGTCAGTCTCCTCTATTTATTCACCCCTTTATTCCCAGGGCCCAAATCTATTCCAGGCATAGATTTGGGCCCTGGGAATAAAGGGGTGAAAAAATAGAATTTTAAAATTCCTGAAGAAATCAGATTTTTAAAAATCTTTGTGGTGATAGAAACGTTCTGTACCATGATTGTGGTGGATGATACAGGAACTTACACATGTAAAAACTGCATAGAAACACACACACACACACAAACACCTGCAGGTAAAAGAAACTCAGTAAAGGGGTGGATTGAGTCAATATCATCATCCTGGTTGTAACATTGTATAGTTCTGCAAAATGCTGCGATTAGGGGAAACTAACTGAAGGCTACATTGGATCTCTCTGTATTATGTCTTAGAACTGCCTGGAAATCTACAATGACCTCAATACAAATTTCAATTAAAGCAACAAATAAATACATCAGAGCCCACATTCTGGTGGGGTACTTCCAAGGTAACGCCAATGAGATGGCAAGCGTGGGGCCCCCACTTCAGATCAAGTGTTAGGGCTATTATTAGATACTTTGTGTCCCTCAGGAGCCTGCTCAACTGGAAGTAAATGGCCATTCAAACTGGGCTTTAAATTGAAGCCGTCATGATAAAGGCAATCTTCCCAAAGGTGTGGGCCAGGTTTATGGAATGCCAGGAGGGGTAGCCGTGCAGAAAAGAAGCCCCTCGGGTAGGTGGAGAGGGGCAGAGCTGAAGGGGCAACCCAGCAGAGAGGTGACAGTGACCATAGGCGAGGTAACTTATGAAACAGAAATGTGTTTTGTTTCCTCCTCCCACAGGCCTGGAGGTGGGAGCATGAAATCAAGGTGTGGGCAGGGCTGTGCTCCCTTTGGAGGCTCCAGGGCAGAGTCCCTCCTGCCCCTTCCAGCGTCCCGAGGTTCCAGGTGTTCCGTGGCTTGTGGCTGCATCGCTCCAAGCTCTGCCTCTGTCTTCACGTGTCTGCCTTCTCCGTGTCTCTCTGTGTCCGCGTTTTCTCCTCTTCTGTCTCTCCCAGGGGCACTCGTCACCGGATTTAGGGTCCATGCTAATCCAGGATCATCTCTGAAGATCTAAAGACTGCAAGATCTTTAATTACATCGAAACAAGGTCTTTTCTCCAGATAAAGTCACATTCACAGGTCCCAGGCTGAGACATGGATGTGTCTTTTGCAGGAGCACCTTTCAACCCCCCACAGAGGGTTCCAGGCGGGGAGGAGCCTGACGGAGCACAAGAGCTCAGCAGGGGCCTCAGAGGCAGCAGTGGCACAGTCAGTCCTGGGAAAACAGTGGGCTGCTGCCCTAGATGAAGCACTGGGCTCCTGCAGAGGCCAGCCTTGTCCCTCAACTCTCATTTCCTGAGAGGTGGTCATTGCCTGGTTGGTTTCTCACTGCCGCTGGCTTTGAGCCTCTGCCCAGTGTTTGCTGTTTTAGATTGATTACCTCATGGTATATAACATGAGTGGCTACAAGCAATCTGTAATTTGCAACATCCAGAAAGCCCCTGTCAGCTTCAGGTTTCAGAGGCAGCAGCCCCGGCCTATGGGAGGAAGAGCTCTCCCAGGCGGGACCCATGACATAATCTGGGGTCGAGGGCTAACTGAAAATGCAAGGTGCTTTGCTCAACAATTACCCATTTTAGGATGGTGTCTGAGGGGCATTCAATGCAGCACAGGCCTTTCTGAGTGCCGGCCCCTGAGTGCCTGTGTAGGCCATGTGTCTGAGGAGCTGGCCTCACTCCCGGGTTATAGCGACGCAGGCAGACCCAAGCCGCACAGATGGGGCCACTGAGTCCAGGTGACACGGGGGGGTCTTCTTCAAATGATGTTCATTTTTTATCAAGATTGTGGGGTTGGCAGAAATGAGATGGTGAATGTGTCTCTGCAGGGGAAGTCTTGGCTCAGGCTGCAGGCTGACTTCTATCATCACGGCTGGGGCTCATCTGCAAGCCAGGCAGGGAGCCTCACCAAGAGATGGCAATTCGGAAACCTCTGTTCCTGTCCCCTAGCTCCTTGGGCACCTAGGGGCACCTAGGCATGGCATGAACCTCACGGTGGGGGGCTCTTGAGTGCAGATGTGTGAAGTGCTGTTCATATATTTTCTTACTCTAGACTCATGACAACTCCATGAGGGGCACCGTCATCAGCTCCTGTGGATTTGCTGAGAAGCCAGAGGCTCCAAGAGGGCAAGTTACTTGCCCATCTTCCCGTGAGTGGGATCAGGGTGACCATGACAGGGAGGCCATCTGTGCCAACTCTCAGTGTGGCCACTGGCTGGCTTGCCAGTCCCTTCTGCTCAGCCTCCTTCCCTCTCTGTGGGAGGAAGCTGAACATGGCAGGTAAGCAAACACGTGCTGGTGGGAGCGGGACTGCCTGGGTTCAAACCCACTGCTTGTCGACCAGGGGATGCTGGTCTTCGGTGAGTTCTCTACTTTCCCTGAGCCTTAAGTTCTGCAGTTGCAAAATGGGGATGTGCCCCCACCAGGGATGTATTGAAGATTAAGTGCCACTGTGCTTTGGGCATTCAGAGCCATGCCACGGGTACCCACTGGTCCTTCTTACTGAGAAGTTGAGATATATGGAAGGTGATGTGCGGCCTTTACTCAAATGCTCCTGTCCATTCTGCAGCCTCCCTGTGGTTGGCTGAATGATGCCTCTCCTGCCAGACATGCACGTCCTGACCCACGGAACCCGTGACTATATTGCAAATCCAAAGGGATTTTGCAGATGGGATCCAGTTGAGGACTTTGAAAGGGGAGAGTTTCACTGATGATTCACGTGATCCAGGGAAATCTCAGGGTAGAGCAGAGGGAGCTAAGGCAATGAACGCTGTTCAGAGAGATGATACCATGCGGTCGGCTCTGAAGATGAACGAGGGGCCACGAGCTGAGGAATGTGGGTGACCTTTGGAAGCCGGAGAAGGCAAGGAACAGATTCTCTCCTGGAGCCTCCAGAAGGAACCAACCCTCCCGACACCTTGATTTTAGCCCGATGAGGTGCATGTCAGACTTTTGACCTCCAGATCTGTAAAAGCATACTATTGTGTTGTTTTAAGGCACTCAGCTTGTGGCCATTTGTCACAGCAGCCTAGGAAGCCAACGGAATCATAAAGTCTCCCAGAGGGAAAAGGTTTCCCAATCTTGCCTAACCGTAATTAACTCCTGATCATCGATCAACTGCCAGGGCCAGTCTGTGCCAGGCCTTACAGACATTATCTCATTCCATTGCCCTCACTGCCCCAGGACATGGGTGCTAAAACCAGCGTGTGCAGCTGAGCAAACAGCCTTTGAGAGACCACGCAGCCTGCCTGAGGCCACCCAGCTGTGAGAGGCAAGGGAGAAATTTGAATCCAGGACCATGTGGTTCCCACGTCTATGCTCTTTCCACTTTAACAAGCTCCTTCAGATTCGGGGGATCAGACAGGACCCAGTGAGCAAAGCACCCCAACATGCCAGGCCAGGCATGGCTTTCCTTCCTTTCAGAGCCGCATGGAAAGGAAATCCAATCTGTCTGTTCCCGACTCATTTACACGTAATTCATCAAAACGTTCTTCAGTCGGAGTCATCTGAAACCCAAAAAGCCTAATGAGCTATTTTTCCTTTGAACCAGGAAGCTGATCCTGCCAGCTCCGGACAGAACTGAAACTTGGAAAGGTCCAAATTCTGTTCCCAAATTAGAAGCGAGGAAGTTCGCGGAGATCTCTACACGGCAAAGTGTAATTAGGAGCAGGCTATCTGTCTCCAGCAGGGTCAGGGCCTGGGGCCAGCCCTGGGGCAGGCAGAGCTTCAGGAAGGCCATGGCTGACTCTTCTCCCGACCCCTCCCTGTAGCGGACAAGCGGGAGAGGAGTGGAGGGGTGTGCTAGCGTCACAAACACAATCGGAATGATAGATGGTGACTGCGGGACACCTGCTCTGGCCAGTACAACTCTAAGAGCTTCACGTGAACTGCACATTGACTTCCTCATTATCCCATTTTACAGATGAGAAAACCGACGTCATACACAGATTGATTAAAACACTCGCCCAAGATGGCACAGCCAGAAACCTCCGGCCAGGGTCCTCCAATGGCCAGGCACACCGAGTTCCCCGGAGCACTCATCAAAGTGCAGATTCTGCCTCAGCAGGTCTGGGGCGGGGCCTGAGACTCTGCATTTCCAAAGGGCTCCCAGGGGACACCCATGCTGCTGGTGTGGGGACCTCACTTTCTGGCCAACAGGTTAGGGCAGATCTTTTCCACCCAGGCTGCTCATTAGAATCCCCAGGGATAATCCAAAAATACACAAAAAACAACAGCACTGATGGCCAGGACCCTGCCCGACCAATGAAGTCAGAGTGTCTAGGGTGGGGGGCAGACATCAGCATGTTTTAAAGCTCCCCAGGTGATTTTGACCTGCACCCTGGGGAGAATTGCCAGTCCAGGTCGACAAGTCTTGGTCTTTTCCTCCACGTGGAAGCATTCGGTCCCACAGAGAGCCGCCTCTCCTTAGCTGGCATGTCCAGGAAGCATTTGCAGGCCACACCATGCATGCTCGCAGCAGAGCTCAGGCCATGTGCCTCTGCACCTCCGGTCCTTGCCTGTGAAATGGAGAGAATAAGGCAGGGAGCTGATAGGGCCGCTGAGAGGAGTAAGGAGTTAATCTAAATGAAATTCTTCAAAGGGCACCTGCCTTGTGGCAAACCTGTCGGTGTCAGCTGTTCTAGCCATTGGGCAGTAACGGAGTACTCCCCTGCTGACACAGCCCCGGCACTCCATAATATTCTGCAAATGCTTCTGAATGAATGAGGCCTGGGTTCAAGAAGCAATGAATGAATGGATTCATGAATGAAGGGCAGACATCTGAGACAGGCTGCATCCTTTGGCTCCTTCCTGGCTCCCCACTTGGGCATCTCCCTAACAGCAGGGATCAGCTTGAGCCTTCACCTAAGTTAAACAGCCCCCTCTCCTGGTCCCCACCCTCACACAAATACATACTCACTCTCACAGCCCCAGCACACATGTGTGTTTATTTTCTTTGCCGTTCACACTTCTCCTTTTACGGTCCCTTCCACTCTGATCCTAAAGGCTTGTCTAATTTTGTACAGAGCTCAAAGCACAGCACTGAAGACACACACCTGGTCTTCCTGCGGTAGGTCAGTGAGTGAAATGGAGAGGCTGTCCAACACTGAGCACCCTAGGGGATATTTCCTGAGTGTCCACCACGCTGGGAGCCATGGAGAGGCACAAAAAAGGAAAAGGTGTGTATGGCGTTTACTCTGCAAGGAGGCAGCAATGTGGTATAGAGGAAAGGGTCACGGTCTGTGTGGCGTGTGGGAAGGGGCCACGGTCTGTGTGGCGTAGGGGAAGGAGCCATGGTCTGTGTACTCTAGAGGAAGGGACCATGGTCTATGTAATGTGGAGGAAGGAGCTACGGACTATATGGTGGTATAGAAGAAGGAGGTGTGGTCTCTGTAGTGTAGAGAAAAAAGACCATGGCTTACATGGTATGAAAGTAGGATCCAATGATCTAGGACTGTACTATCCGGGCTCAAAGCCTGGGCACCGTCGTTCACTAGGAGTGTAAGCATAGTTCACACATGTGTTAGTTACATGCTATAAAAGTGCTTGGCACAAAGCTGATTTCTCAGTCACCCAACAGTTCTTACCTCTGCCCAGGCTATTATCATCAGACATTTACTTGGTTACACATTTGTCTGCTCTTCTAAATAAAACTGCAATGAGTATCCTTATTGCTGAAACCTGTCACATGTCTTATCTGTACACAAATAGATTCTTAAGTTAATCCCTCCCCCAAATGCATAACATTTTAAAGATATGGAAATGGCAAAGATAACGTCAAGGACCTAACTAATCTCCACCTTTGCACAATGTCTCCTCTCAGGAAGTCACTGTCTGGGGCCTGCTAAGGAGCCATACTATGCAGAAGCCATACCCAGGACTTCAGGCTGAACCCAAACCCTCCTTGCCCAGCCCAGGCAAAATGAATTGGTAGTGTTGGTAGTGGCTGCCAAACAAAACAAGAAGTCCCGCCCCAGGAAGTTCCACCCCAGGAAGTCCTGCTATAGGAAGTCCCACCCCTAGAGGTGGGCCTTTCTTTGGTGGCCTTTGCTGTCCAATATGGCAGCTCCTCTCTCCACATGGCTGCTGAGGGCTTGAGATGTGCCTGGTTTGAACTGAGATGTGCTGTAAGTGTAAAATATCTAAGCAGTTTTGAACAATTATCAAATCACAATTTTAAAAAGAATTTAAATATATCAATAATTTATATGTTCATTGTAGGTTCAGGCGATATATTTTGGATGTATTAGCTTAAAATATTTAAAAAGTTAATTCCTCTTTCTTTTTGATCTCACAACAATCCTGAGCAGTTAACATCTCCTTGCCATTTTCTTGGAGAGATGGGAGAAGGGCCCCAGGCCACAGCTTGTTGGGAACTGCACAGTCCAGAACCTGACCTCAATAGGTAGTCTCACTGTCGTCCTCAGAGTCCTTCTGCCTAGACTCCCAGTCCAGCGCTCCTTGCATTTTAAAACTGGGGCTGCTAAGGCCTTAAAGTGCACCTAGCTTTTGCACCCTCCAAGTATCTGGACTTGTAGGGGGATACCTGGCTTTGATCCCATAAGCCTGAGGGAGCTGCAGGACAACTGGGAAAGCAGAAGCCACTGCCTCCCTACCTCATAGCCCTCCTTGCCCTGGGCCTTCCTACCCCACAGCCCTCCTGCCCTGAACCTCCCTACCCCTCAGCCCTCCTGCCCTGAGCCTTCCTGCCCTGAGCCTTCCTACCCCACAGCCTTCCTGTCCTGAGCCTTCCCTACCCGTCAGCCCTCCTGCCCTAAGCCTTCCTACCCCACAGCCTTCCTACCCTGAGCCTTCCCTACCCTACCTCCCCCTGCCCTGAGCCTTCCCTACCCCACCTCCCCCTGCCCTGTGGTCCACTATCCCTTCAAGCCTCTCATGCTGCAGGCCCCATGTCCTAAGCCCTCTGCTCCTCTTCACTGCCCAGGGAGAACAGGGCTCCATGGAAGTGAAGAGGCTGCCACGTCACTTCGGTTGAGTGCTGTTTCCATTAGGGCGACTGTTGACAGGAACGTGTCACATCAGAAGATGGATGCTGGTTTTGTCCCATGACTCCTAAGACCTCAGTGCCAGAGGTGGCCCTGAAAGGCCCCTTTTCAGTAAATTACTGGATTTATTTAGTCCTTGAAGGGTTGTATACAGACTCCGCCTGGCTCAGGAGGTGGCCGCAGCCACTTACTCAGAATGGCCTTTGATTCTGGTTGGGGCTGTCCCTGGACACAGTACACTCTCCACCAGAAGCAATGTCAGAGCCAACTTGGCTCAAATCCCCCACCTTTTGGCATTTCCTTAAGCATTAGAAGCCTATTTTGTCATTCTTTTCGGTCTTCATTAGGTATGACTTCATTAGGACATTTCGACTTAGTGACAGCAGCATGGTGTGCTGAAGAGAACACCACAGAAGATCTGTAAGCCCCCAAATCAGGGAGCCACCCACAGCCCCCTTGCACCCCTGCACTTTCTGGGTGAGACCTGACAGCCATTCTTTGCAGAATGCCCGCTGTGTGCCTGGCTCTGTACTCGGGAAAGCCCTTCAACTAGCATTTAGTAGCCCCATTTGGAGACTGAGGTGAGGAGTGGTGGAGAGACCCCCGGGAATGGCAGCATCGGAACTTGGAGGGCGGCTGTGGCCCATTGATCCTGTGTATGGTGCTAATTATGTAACTAGTAGGAGGCACCACCATTTCCTGCAGGCCCACACATTGATTTTTATGTCGATCAGTCAGGGCGTCACCTCTCGAGAGATGCTATTAAAATAAGCCTAGGCTGGAGGAACTGGAACCCTCCCACACTGCTGGGGGGAATGCAAAATGGTGCAGCCGCTGTGGAAAACACCTGGCTGTTCCTCAAAAAGTTCAGCCTAGAGTGACCATTGAAAACAGGTACTCACGCAAAACTGTACACAAATATTCACAGCGGCCTGGCCACGACAGCCAAAAAGTAGGAATAACTCAAGTGTCCATCAGTAGTGAATGGATAAACAAAATGTGGTCTGTCCACATGATGGAATATTATTCAGCAATAAGAGGAAAGTAATTCTGATGTGTGCTATAACATGAATAAAGCTTGAGGAGATTATGTGAAGTAAAAGAAGCCAGACACAGAAAGATTACATGTTGGATGATTCCATTCACACACAATATCTGGAATAGCCAAATCTGCAGAGACAGAAAGTAGGAGAGCTCGGGGCTGGGGAGAGGCGAGAGAATGACGGATGATAGCTAATGGGCTCAGGGTTTCCTTTTGGGGTAATGGAAACGTCTTAGAACTTGAAGGAGGTGATGGCTGCACAGCCGTGTGAATGTACTAAATGCCACTGAACTGTTCACTTTAAAAGGGTTTTTTGGTATGTTAATTTCACCTCAATAAATAAAATATTAGAAATAAGACCAGGGCTGCAGAAAGCCAGAGGCTCAGGGCCATGGGTTAGGTCCCTGACCCCGAGACTGCAGGTTCTCTATGTGATATGGGGCAGGTAGGCTCAGCACTACCTTCCAGTCATTCTAGTGTTGTCCTTTTTTTGGGGGGTGGGGAGTGTAAGGACCCTTGTCTTTTCCTCCCAACGTGACCAAGGGACACTTTAGACAAATCAGTGCTGTGCTCAGGCACTAAGCCTCTGGTTTTTGGCAAAACATCACCAACTTCACAAACATCCAACCCACTGAAGCCACAGGCTCCTCAGCCCTTCCTGAGAATACGTGGGCACTGCAGACAACTGCGCAGGCTCCAGAAGGTGTCCGCTGCAAGACGGAGGAGCTCTCGTCTTAGGCTTCTTTCAACTGTAGCAGGAAAGTTCGCAAGCCATTTCCCCACCTGCAAGTCTCAGCAGAGGGCATCTCTCATGCCTCTTCTGCTGCCTCCCAGTGCCTCCATTAGGCCCCCTGCAGCAAATTCTCAACAGGCAGCAAAGAGTGATAACTGTCCGGAGAGGTGGTCCCAGCCCCCAGGCCCGGACTCTGCAAAGGGAATTACACGCTTTTATAGAAAGAGCCCCAGTTTCTCCTGGGAGTTCATAAAACCCAGTAGCTGCTCTCCCACTGCCTTGTTAATGAATTCAGGGCTCCCTTCGGGGATCAGGTTCAAGACGAAGATGTTAAAAAGTGAAGTTAGGTGACTGGAAAGCCATGCTTTTTAAATTGCCACCCCTCCCCCAACACACACACCAAAACAAAAAAAAAGTTGTTAGTTATAATCCTCGGCGTTGGCAAAGGTGTAGAGAGAGAAGTGGTTGCTTGCCTTGTTACAGAAGGAAGTGACCTCGCAGCCTTTTTAAGGATGATGTGGAAGTCCATGCTAGGAGCTTAGAACCTTGATTCGAAACCTCCATGTGTCACTTCTTTAATGTGAACGCCTATAGTTCCAACACATAGAAAGAAATCAACAGTTAGGTTCAAGAATTTACACTTGCATCATTATTTATAAAGATGACTATTCGACAACAACCTAAGTACCCAACAATAGGAGGTGGTTTAAATAAACATGAAATGAGCTGCTGGTGAGACACCAAACTCATGTCTTCACTGCACTTCTGTCCTGGCTCTTCTGCTTGTGGGCAGAATCACCTTCCTTCTCTGGACTTTATCTTCCTCATTTTTTACAACAGGAGTCTACTTTCCTATGCGTGTGTGTGTGTGTGTGTGTGTGTGTAGTCCCGTGCTCTAGGGGCTAAGTGGCCTTGATTTTTCCAGAACTGCTCTTTGGGCCTCATCTGGGATATATATATATGTATATATGTATATGTGTGTGTGTATATATACACACATATATAATTATATATATTTCTTAAATAGCTAAAGAAAAGTAAACTTGCAAAAAAAACAGGATCTAAAATTACATGTAAAATAATTCAAACTGTGTTTAAAATGTATATAGGGAGAAAGAGACAGAAAGAAATAAAATACAGCAAAAAGCATAGAGCAGCTAATCCCAGGACGGCAGGGTTATATTGATGAATAAATTACTCCTTAAACATTTTCATTTTTTAAAAAACTTTCTATAATGAATATTTTGTTTTATAAGTTTACAATGGAAAGAAACATGTTTGTTTTTAAACCTCTGCCCGTTGTAAACTTAAACAGTTATAAAGGAAAATGCGGGAAGCGTGGTTACCTGTTGGATAATCGCACTTTGCACTTTTTAAGTTGACACATCGCATGTGGAGACGCACCATTCCAGGAGGCGTAAGTGGCTTGTGGAAAATGGTCTTTGTTCATTTTGTCGGTCAGGAGACCGGGTTCTAGGGGCCAAGCAGTTTTGGTTTTTACTAAAACTGCTTCAGGCTTCATCTGGGAAATGGGGATGAAATGTCTCCCTTGAGGCTGTGTCATCACCAGGGTAACAATGACTGTGGACACTGCCCAGGCTCCAGGGAGGAGCCATGAGCTTGGGCACAGCAGAAAACGGACAGCAGCCCCCTCCCATTCTGGGTGGTACAGGTTCGCTGGTTGGTCCACCTGGAAGGAGCAGGGCTCTGGGCTCTGGGTCCCACCCCTCTCTCACCTGGCCAATTACAGCCATGCCTGGGCCACCTCGTGTCCACCCTCAGCTGAGTGAGGGCTTGGTGAGCGCCCTGGCACTGACCTCCTGGCCGCCTCCACCAAGTCACTCGCCCTCTCTCTGGGCCTTGTTTTTTCCCAGTGTAAAATGAGAAGGTCTCTAGGTTAGTGTTTCTGAAACCTCATAATTCAAGTTCTGCTGAACTGTCAACATTTTTGCTTCATCTCTTTGCTATCCTGTGTTTATCTACTTAAGTTTCTTTAAATAAATTCACTTTAATTTAAAAAAAATTTATAAACATAAGTGATATCTATTATCCTTTGCAGTTTTTGTTTTTTGTTTTTTGTGTTTTTTTTTTTTTTTTTTTTGAGAAAGGGTCTTGCTCTGTTGCCCAGTCTGGAGTGCAGGGGTGTGATCATAGCACACTGCAGCGTCCACTTCCCAGGCTCAAGCACTCCTCCTCCCTCAACCTCCTGAGTAACTAGGACTACAGGTGCATGCCACCATGCTTGGCTAATTTTTTGACTTTTTGTAGAGATGAAGGTCTTTCTATGGTGCCCAGGTTGGTCTTGAACTCCTGAGTTCAAGCAATCCTCCCACCTCAGCTCCCCAAAGTGTTGGGATTACAGGTGTGAGCCACCGCACCCAGCATCATTTGCTTTTTTAAAAAGTTTCATTTAATAAGTACCTTTTTTTTCAACTTTTATTTTAGACTCAGCAGGTATATGTGCAAGTTTGTTTCCTGGGAATGTTGCATGATGCCGAGGCTTGGAGTTGGAATGATCCTGTCGGTACCGAGCATAATACTCAACAACAGTTAGTTTCTCAGCCCTCAGTCCCCTCCTTCCCTCCCCTCCTGCTGTGTGGAGTTTCCCTTGTTGCCATCTTTCTGTTCATGAGTACCCTGTGTATTTCTTTTTAAAAGGAAACTTACTATGGCAATTGTAAGTGGGAAAGGAATGCCCATAACATAACTATACAAATTATATTCATTGGAAACAAAGTAACATTACTGAATTCTAGTGATACTGTATCCTGATGAATTTCCACTCCAAAGGCCTTCACTTTTATTTTGTGTTTTGTTTTAAAGAAATGGGGGTTCCATGTTGCCCAGGCTGGTCTTGAACTCCTGGGCTCAAGTGATCCTCACAGTCTCCGACCTCAGCCTCTGAAATGACTGAGATTATAGGCTTGAACCACCACAGCTGGCCTGCTTTTTCTTAAAAGGAAAAGGCAGCCCCTGCTGGAAAGGTGTAAGACAGAATAGCACTGAAGGGACACTTTCTCCTGGATGTCATCATAAAGCTGGAAAGAATGGTGACAGAGAAATAACGTGCTCACTTCTGATGAGATGTATTGACTCCCCGTCCTGCACCTCATGGAGATGAGCAAGGAAGCGTCACCAGCTTTGATGCCTCAAACTCCCAGCTGTTCTGAATCCTAGCAGTCTTCCCAGGCTGAAGGCCTACTTGGTTTTCATTAGGCCCCAGAACAATGGAGGGTGTTAAGCTGTTTATTATTTCAAGTCAGCAGAATTAGCGAAGACTTCAGGCATGGTACTGAATCCAACGCCACTCTCTAAAAATCCAGCCTCTTTCAAGACATGCAAATTGTTCTCAAATCTCTTATTAGCAATACTCTTAACTGTTGAAAGATCACAGGCCATTAAGAGGCCTGAGAAACCCCAGAGGCCCCTGAGAGCCATGACAGAGGCATGGACACCCCGTGGGGGTTTTCCTGGGCACTCAGGGTGAATGTGCAGCTCGCTGATTGCACAGCCCCCACCAGACACTGTGTGCCGGACACCCCACATGGCCTTGTGGAGAGTATTAGGCCTGTTGTACAAAGTTTTCAGTGGAAGTCGGAAAGGTGGAGTCATTCTGTTAGAAAACTTCACTCATCCATTTAAAAGCATTTACTAATGCCTCCTATGTCAGGCCCGGTTCTGGGCACTGGGCAGTGAAGCTGTGACAGTGGGTAGCTAGTCAGGTATGAACGGGACAGGGGAGAATTCCTACACACACCAGGAGTGTCAGGCAACCATCAGCTGATGGTCAGGCGGTTGTTACTCTCTCTCTAAAGTAGTAATTGGTCACAGCCAGTGCCAGGGAAAGGCTAGCTCCTAGCAGACAGAAAAAACCTGAAACTGGTGGTCAGCAACTTCTCAGTGAGCTCTCAGGAGTTAGAAGTAATGCAAGACCCGGAGGTATGTCCTGTAGAAAGCCCTAAGTCAGAAGGTCAAGCTGGGCACTTGGTCTCTCAAGTCACCCACTTGGCCCTCCTCGAAGGGGCGTCGCTTTCCTTCCTTTCATTCTTGCTGTAAAGCTTTCTAATGCACTATTGCTCCTGCTTTCAAACTGGCCTCCGTCTCTCCCTGCGCTTTACTCCCCTCAGTCGAATTTTTTATTCTGAGGAGGCAAGAACTGAGGCTGCTGCAGACGTGTCTGGGTACCTTTTCTCCATCACTAACGAGCCCGAACAGGCAAAAGTTATTCACCTAATGGAACCTGCATTCTATGGAGGAGGGTGTATATCAGAGATTGGTGTCAGGTGGCACAGAAAATACCTGCAAAGACAAGGTTTAGGGTGGAGGGGTGGGTCCAAACAGTACCGTCTGAGCTCCACCTAGCTCTGGGTCTCTTTTCAACATTTTTCCTGAATATGCGAAATACATATTAAACCCACGAGTGGGTTGTGTCAAAGTCAGTGTCCTGGTACTAACACTATGACCGATGTTACCAGTGGGGAAAACTGGGTGAAGAGTACAGAGATCTCTCTGGGTTACTCCTTACACCTGCCTAGGAATCTACCATTATCTCAACATTAAATGTGTTAAAAAAAAAATCTTTGACCAAAGCCAAAATAATAACGATGACTCTCATCTATAAAGTGCCTGGAGAGGCTGGGGTTAACAAACAGCCCTGGAGCCAGACCACCTGGGTTCAGATCTCAGCTCCACCTGTGGGCTTGGCAGACATCCCTGCTCTGAGCCTCAGTGCCGACATCTGACAGATGAGTGTGCAGTGGTGACCACCTCCTTCGCTTGGTGTGAGGAGGATGCTGATAAGCGAGGACCCCACTTGTGCTTTTTTTTATTGTTATGACTTTGTGGAGCCTTCTGGAAGGCTGACCCTTTATAAGCATTGAGCATTCTCTTAGGTAATCCTCACAGCCACACTTCAGAGGTAGAATGAGGCCCACTTCACAGCTGAGAAGACAGGGATCTCTCTCTCTCTCCGCGCCCCACCCCCATATATATGTTAGCTAGAGCTGAGGTTGAGTGGCAGGTCTGTGGGACCTGGAGGGTGCTGGCGGAGGGGAGGGGCTAAAGGACACCTCCTGGACAGGGTATGCTGCAGCCTGGGCCTGCCCAGCCCTGGAGAGGCAGGACCCTGTCGTGTCCGCACAGGCTGCAGAGACACAGGCTTCAGGGTGGGCTCTGTGCAAACCATCATCTTCCTTGAGGAAATGCACTGAATTTAGAGACTCACCAAAGCCTTGCAGAGTAAGGGTCCTGTGCGTCCTCCAGCCATCCTTAGAAGCCGGAGCTGAAAGTCCTCCTCATTCCTAGAATCCAAAAGACAGAGGGCATCTCTCGCCAGATAGGGGTCCTACGTCTTTTCTAAGCCTACTCCAATTTTTGTTTTGTTGCAATTTTTTGTTTTTTGTTTTTGTCTCAAGCTTCATGTGTTGTCCCAGCAGAAATTGGTTTGATATTTCCAGAAAGATTTATTCTTTTCCCTGAGAACAAACAGACCCTAACTCTAAACAGGTCAAACCCTCAGTGCTCAAGAACCAGAAAGAATAGAGGAGGAAATTGGTATTGGAGGCCCGGGTGGGTGAACCGGGGAGAGAGGGTCACCGGGCGGGTACATCCAGGGCCACCCCAAAGTAGGCGCTGCTCATCTCGGCTATTGAAGAGGAGAGTCAGGCCTCGGAAAGGAAAAGTGGCTCCCAGAGCAGAACTGACTGGGGCCGGGGCTCTGAGGACACCACTTAAGAAACTCTTAAATAATAGTCACATTCTCCAGTTCAATAATAGCACCTCCTCTCTTCTCAGCACCACTGCCCTGCAGAGGTCAGGGGCCGAATCTGAGCTCTGGTACTTACTAGCTGTGTGCCTTGGGGCAAGTCTTCTGGGCCTCACTTGCCCCATCTGTAAAATGGGCACAAAAACTACCTGCCCCAAAGGGTTGTGGACACAGTGAAATACATTAACCCATGTGAGGCTCCTGAAACAGTGCCTGACTCACGGACTCCACTCTCTCCTCTTTCTCTCTCTCTCTCCATATATGTGATCTGTCATTAAAGAGCTTTGTGATTTATAGAAAAGTGGGCCAATGTGGCATTGTAAATACTTGTAACAAGGAATTCATCTTAATTCAACAAGATTTGAATTTTTCCTAGAAGACTTTTAAGTTTTCTCTTTTTTGTCTTGCTGCATTTACTAAGAAAGAGAGGGCCCCATGCTGATGAGAGGGAGCGTTCCTGAGGTCGCTTTTGGGCCAGTCTTGTGTGTGTTCTTGCTTTGGACAGCGAGGGCCTGGGGCTGGGGTAGGGACCAGCACAAGATAACCAGGGGCTGTTCCACTTTCCTTCAGACCCGACCCATAAAGAAGGGGACAGAACAGATGTGGGCATCCTGGAAATCTCCCCCACTCTGAGAGGATTTCTGCTTCACGAAGAACCAGTCCAAACCGCCCCTACCCAGCTCACACCACGCCGCAGGTGTGGAGTAGGCAGGGGTGGCGCTTTCCTTGCAGGCTGCTGTGGCCCTTGGAGTGTTGAGAAGTGCTGAGTGTAACATAAAATGTACTGTTTGCTAAGAACAGCAAGGAAAACCTAGCCACCCCGCAAACCCCCCATCCCCCAGCCCCTACCCCCACAACAAGGGGAAAACTGCTTGGGGCATTCTAAAGTAACAAAACAGTGTATGATACACCAGTTAAAAACAATTCTTTAAGCACGGGATATGTAACCCTGCCCCCAGGGCTCCCTCAAGGAGAATACTTTCTGACTCGTCCTTGATCAGCGGTGAGCAGGCACCAGCTGCCTACCTAGTTTATCTTGGTTCTGTGAGAAAACACACACCACCTGTTTGTTAATAAGCATCACCTGTTCAGAGAGAATAAATGCGTGGGTCAGCGTCCGCCTAAGACCCTCAGCCCGAAATGCTGTCAGCCCCTGCAGCTCTCCGCTCAGAATGCTGCGGGTCCTCGATAGTCCCGCTTTGCTGTTCTATCTGGGTATCTTCTCAATGCCTTCTAGCGCTGCCTGGGTGGGGGTCATTACAGCCAAGCTAATCTCCGTGTTGCACCAGGGTGAGCCCACACCCTGGCAGGGCACCTACGGAGTGCAGCAATTGAAGACAAACAAAAGCCCGGAAGTCTCCAGTTAGTTAAATGGAAGCGTATATCCTAAGTTTGAATCCAGAAGCTTAGGCTCAGGGCCGTTCTCAACCCCTGGTTGCACACAAAATTGCCTGGGAGCTGACTTAAAAAAACAAAAAACTAAAGCAGGGTCTTCTAAATCTCTAAAGGGCCAAAAAAAAAAAAAAGTCTTCTACATCTCTGGGGGGGGCAAAAAAGGGTCTTCTAAATCTCTGGGTGGGGCAAAAAGTCTTCTAATCTCTTGGATGGGGGGCAAAAAAAGCGTCTTCTAAATCTCTGGGGGGTATCTGTGCTGTAAAACTTTCTAGAGAATGAGAACCGCTGGGCCTGGGATGGGAAACTTGGACTGGGAGCAACAGGAGACGGAGAGCCCGGCAGCAGAAATGACAGCAGCAGGGGAAGGGGGCAGATCCCTGCCACCACACCCCAGCCACCCACCCAGCCTCCCTCCATCCCTGCACTTTCTGGAAAGCACCACCTGCCTCCCACTGCCCCAGGCCAGCTTCATCTCCTCAGCTCTGCCACGCTGTTAACAGCACTGGGGCTTCTCTACTCTCCCCAGGTCTGTAGCTCTAAAGCTTTTTCAACTCCATCCCTTGCTTATCTGCCTGTTTGGAGTCCCATCCTTACCTCCTTTATCTCCCTCTTTCCAGCTTCTCTTCCCGATGGTCCCAGGCCAGCAACACACCGAGTCCTGCAGCTATGACCACCTTCTGGCCCTCAGTTTCTCTTGATGCTCAAGAAATCTAAGATTGTAGCAGCCACAGCAGGGAATTAAAAACAGGTTTCTCTATGCTCTTATTGATAAATTAAGGCAGCACTCAGGTCTTGCTCAAACCTGGCCTCCGGCTCTGGCCTCTGGGCCCTGGGAGGAGCATTAAATGCAATCCCCACCTGCCTTGGCTTCAGATATTTTCACAGCTTCTGTTCTTAGGTACTTGGAACTACACTTTCTCCTCTGTTCTGACAAAGACCTTCAAAGTCAATCACAGGAAGGGATCCTTAGCCTGTTTTCTTTGGATGTGGATATGGAAATTGTTAGGAGTTGGGGGAAGCGGAACTTAGCCTGGGGACTGGCAATTGTCTCCAGAGCACTCGAAGCTGCCAGGTGTGGCTGTTCAACCTGTAGGCATAGACACTCGGTGTCCTCCTTCAGCGCCACTGTCACTCTGGGCAGTATGCATACTGGTAAGGAGCCTCACTAAGGGGCTGTGACGCCTCTGGAAGTTAAGGGAGGTGACATGCAGAATACACCTGGCCCTAGAAAGCGCTCCCCTGGCCTCTGCTCCCTCTCCCCCATTCTCTGTGGTGCTTTCACGTCAGCTCTCAGGGTGATCGCACTGCTGGCCAGTAGAAGTTACTGGAAGGAATCAGGCCAAGCCTGTGGAGTGGGTCTAGACTGAAAAATAAGCTGACCATCTATCTGTGCTGTGGGGAGGGAAGGCAATTTTCTGGCTGGGCCTGGGAGAGGTTCAGTGTTAGGAGTGAATCTGTAGAATGTTCTGTGTGACTTAGAGGTGAGACGTGACTGGCAATTTCAGGCAGATTGGTCAGGGGAGGTCTGTGGGGCTGTGTGCCTTGTTGGGTTTGTGTGTTCTAAAGTTATTTGACAATGAAAACAAGTGAATAAAAATATCCACTTGTGTTTTTAAAACACTTTTATTGTAAGATCACTTTCAGGGATGAAGGAGGAAAGCATCATCTGCTTACCCCAGCTCACAGCCAGACACTGTGGCTTGGGTAGAATCTTAAGCAGTTTTCTTAAGGTCTGGATTAGAGCTGCTGCCCAGCTCCGTTTCTCTGTCAGGAGAGTTTAATGAGTAAGAGGGTGGTCACTGAGAGGCACAAAGAATCTCGGGAGAAAACATGGCCCAGAAATAAAGGCACGCCCGTGGTCACACAGAAAATGGGAATAAATGCTCAGCCTCTCACTTCCTTAACCCCCAGAGACCAAAAACCCCAGCTCAGAACTAGCTCGAAAGGCGTAGATACATTGGGGCAGGGGGATGGCAAGGCAAATAGCTCCTCAGCTAACGAATGTGGGGAAGGGGAGGGATTTTATACTCCAAATGATTTTTTTCTTTTGAACATAGACATCTGGTGTCCTATAAATAAAATTCAAAATGTAAATACTGTAAAGCCCATTAGAGAGTGGTTTTAGGTTTGGGGGGAGCACGGGTCAGTTGCTAACCCGCTGCACGGTGGTGGGAAAACATCACCCCACACGTGGGTGTTCTCGGCTCCAGCAAGCCGCCCGCGTCCCCGCACCAGCCAGGCTATGCTTCGTCTTAGGAATAAACATTAAAACACGGGTCAATTGTCCTATAGTTATTATGTTGCATGAACAGTTTTAAATAGCTACCTAAAACCTTTCTGCTTTCATTTTAGACATTGGGGGAAAAATACTTTGTGAAGGGAGAACACCACACTTTCTTGCTAGGACCCAAATTCCTGTGCTCACCAATTAAGTCCCGGGACATGCACTCAGCCAGATTTTAACATCAGGTTTAAAATGCTCTTCAAAAGACACTTTCTGTTTGAGACATGTAAAACAAGCTTTATTTAATAATGCTCAATTTAACTTTCTCAATTTAAATATTTGCTCTGATCAGCAACCATTTGATCCCGGCTTGGTTTCAGGCTGAGGAATAAATTCTCTGGGTTTTTCTTCAGTGCCGGGTTGATCCCGGAGGCCGAGTGGCTGCTCTCAAGTTTCGTACACTTCTCGAATCTGTGCTGCGAGTGGAAAGAGACAGGCGTAAAAAGCCTCTCCCAAAGCGGCCGCATAACGTCTGAATTGTCTGTCCTCACATCTGTGTGGCTGAAGACAAAATATATCATTTAAAAGACTCTTCCTAACGGGATAATTATAAGGGAGATTTTATTTTTTAAAGTAGAACATCAGAATGCAAAGAAATTCCCAAGGAGGTGTGCTGTTTCTAGGTACGTTCTGCTGTGTACCCTCTGCTTTTCCCCCATTCGGGGATTTTTATAAGAATTGTATGCACGAAATGGGTGGTCATACATTAGCAATCAAGGATTTTAAGACCACAGCAAGAAGAGGGAGAGTTATTTTAATATTTTAGTTCAATGTGTTTTAAAAGAGGGAATGCCACTGTGGATTCCAGGAATCTTAGGAACATTTCCGAGATCCTTTGGTTCCCGTTATTACTGTTGTTCTGATTTTACTAACGAGATTTAAAAAACCTTGAGTTTTGGTTTTATCTTCGCATGCCCGCTTCAGAAAATAGCCACCTTGAAGCCCGTGGCCCTGGTCCCCCTCTCCGGGTATCATAAAGCCATTCCTAACGGCATAAACGCCTGACAACTTCACTCCCATACCAGCCCGGGGTGAGTCGGCCAGTGGCGAGGGTGAGAGAAATGCTGTCCACTAACTGAGCAACCTCTCTACAGGGACTGTGACCCCAGCGTGGGAGGGGAGGGGTCTTTTGCTGTGAAAGGAGCATTTATTAGTGCAGGGCCAGTGCCTGGTTTATGTGCCCCGGCCGGGTGGAAGGATGCCGCCCCACCCCGCCTGCAGCCTGCGTCTCAGCCTGAAGTGTTTACCGCCAGGGTGATTTACACCATCCAGGTGTTCACTTGGGAAGCATCTCAGCTCTGAGTTGACGCGGCAATTGCAGTGGGTTTGCAGACTACAGCATTTTTCTATTCATCAGGGTCCAGGGGCCAAAAAGACAGTTTTTGTCAATGCCGGGGCAAAGCAGTTTCCTCTCCTTTAGCACCCCGCGGCTTTCAAAAGGGTCTTGCTAAGCAGTTTCTTTTTTTAATGGAATTCAGGGTTCACAGATAAGCCTGGGGTGACGGTGACTATTCCACTTCTCACCACCCCCACAGATCAGCCTCCGTCGGTACTTCCATTTCAAGGGATGCGTCTTTCAGGAGAGCCACTTTCTCTATTTTAGTCACATTTTGGTGCAGGCGACGGTTACTGTTTTGTCACTGGGTTTCCATGGGGGAATCCCTAATACCTACCTAAGCCTGGCATAATTTGAATGCCGAATTAAAACATGCCCCAAGACACTAAAGATGGCATTTTCGTTTGATTAAAAACAATACCATATATTTTAAAATTTATTTTATCTGTCCAGCTCACCTCCATTTAAAGGAGTTTGAACATTAATTACATATCCATTTTTACACTTGTACTAATCTTTTCTCCAGCCACCTCTGGTACTCTGATTTAAAAAAAAAAAAAGGCAAATGTATTTTTGCCTCATAGAATTCTATATATACACACACACACACACACAAGGGTGTGAGAAGGATGCTTGTAGTGAAGTAAAAGATTCTGTCTGTTTAAATTTTGCAAATTGTTACTGATCTTGAAAATCTTTTTTTTTTTTCTAATCCTGAAAAATACTGATCCTGAAATTTTAAGAGCTCTTTTCAACTTAGCTCGTTTTCTCTCCTTGATAAAATTCTCCAAGAATAGTTCTGTTGCACCCTTGCAAGATCAGTAGATATAAACCATTTGGTCAAACACAGGTGGGTTAAAAAGTGGGAACCATCGGATCCAGTTTTAGCAAATAATACTATTCCTTCTGCTTTGAACTCTATGTTTAAAATACACTTTTAAGTCAATGATTTGAATACTAACAAATTGACTTAAAAAGCATTCAGACTTCCCATTTGTGCTCTTTTCTCCCTGGACTATAAATATGTAAACCTCCCCAACAGAGTAAAAATAGCATTGATTTCCCATACTAAACAGGGAAACATTTGCAGCAGCAACAACTGTTTAAAATTACTGGCTCTGGGATGAGGGAAAACAAAATGCCAGAAATAAAAATTTTTATTTCCAAGCATCAAATTGAAGCCCTTTCAAACAATCATGGACTCCCTGGGAAACGCTATTTCTCTGTTACCTGGCACAGCCTAACATTAAGAAGCAGCATGGAAAACATCACGCTGACCCAAAGAAAATGGAAAGAAAAGTACTGAAGTGACCAATTTTTACCCTTGCTATAAAGGGAATAAGTTCGTGCATTTGCGAGTCTTAACTCTTCATCTAAACGTGTTGTTTCAACTGATGCCACTTGTGGATACAGACAGATGAAAATATGAGAGCACGCTCTATTTTAAAGAATTGCTGAAGAGTGTTGAATACCTGAACCCGCTGCACGGCACCAGTGCAGCTAAGAGCACAAGTTAAATCACTGGATTCACTTCTTTTAACCTCCACTGGAGCTGTCCCAAAAAAGCAGGTGACTATCGAGAGTGTTTTTTTCTTTTAATTCTAAATAAGAGGGATAAAAATTAATGTCATTCTATGGGGTCTGAACATTAAAAGATACGAGAGAGTTAGCCAGGGCCTGCTAAATGGCTAAACAGATTAGTAGCCTTACTTTTCAACATATAAACATCTGAAGCCCGTTTCCTGTTTAAGAAAAAAAAGTCTAGGTGGATGACCTCGGGCACTTTTTTTTTTTTATTAACAAATGTGAATTGTACATCACGGTGGAAAAAAAAAAATGGTCCGCACTTGGTGGTCTTTCTACAGTCTGTATATGGGGAGACAGAGAAAAAAATACAAAAATAAACGTTACCTTCTCACTTGCAGGGTGGGCAATGCCATTTCTGCAGCCGTCCAGGGCTCTGGCAAATGTTAAGGCTGTCACAGCAGACACAATCCCCATGGTCTGTCTGTGTGCCTCGATAGAGTACGAAGAAAAACATTCCTCGCATTCCTGACGGTTGGTCCTATCTCCAGGCCTTGGCCTCGGCCCTGCAGGCTCGTGTCACCCCGTCAAACAGCCTAGGCCACGGCTAATCTAAACCCCTGCCCTCCCCAGCCAGCCCTGTGGCAGGGTGAAAACTGGGACCAATTTGCTGCCTAAACCCTGAGGATGCAGCAAGTTGATTCTCGACCCCTAAGGACACCAGCTGCAGTTTGTTCCACCGAAAAGAGCTTAGCGGTTCTGGCACATTCTGACAAGATACATTTTATAGGACTTGTGCTAAAATTTGATATTGGAAGTTGGGATTCCAATTGTATGCCTCCAGTGATAACAACAGCAGCTGGGACTTTTAAGAAATGTGTGTATGCCTTCTATTTGAGTTACATAATAAACACTATTTATGTCAAACACCTTATAAGGGAAAGATTTAACCTAAATGTCAATATAGCATATCATATTTTTTAATATTTGGATAGAATGAAAAAACCTATCAATCCTGCGTGCTTTTGATTTGCAGTATTGGATCTTTGGGGGCTCTCAAAATTTTAAGTAAGCATCTCCTTGTTTTAATTTACAAATTCATCAAGGGGCCTTTTTTCAATATTGTTTCTGTATAAAAAACAAATAACGATACACCGTTCTTTGATTTTCCAAGCCCTTCTAATGAACGCACACAAAAGAAGGGCACAATTTCACATTGTTTGATTTGATTTTTGTTAATTCCCAGGCATACCATAAAAGCGTTCAGTGGCCCTTATAAATCGAAGCTGCTTTTGTTCCCTGAAAATGGCTCTTGTTTTGGAGAGGAACTGGCTGACCAGAACTTTGATAATTCTGATGAAGGAAGAGATCAGCCGCTCAAGGAAGAAAACCTTTCCCAGCAAAGGGGCAGCAGCTCAGGCCAGTTTAATCTGTGGCTCCAAGAAAACCTTTCCCGGCAAAGGGACAGCAGCGTAGGCCAGTTCAATCCTCGGCTTGATTTCAGAGGGGCTTAGGATCCCCTCCAGCTTCCCTGGTGACCCCAAAGCAAGCTTTCTGAGGAGGAATCCCACCACCAAATAGACAGTGACTCTTGTTTACACCAAACTCTTTGGAGTGACTACGCACAGCCTTGTAAAGTGGGCTTGGTTGGAAAATCCCAGCTTCCTTCTTAGCTTTTCTGCTCAGACAGCAGAACCTCATTGAGATGGGAAGAGAACCCCAGTTAGCAAAGCCAGGGGTTCGCCTGCACCCACACATATGCTGGTTCATCCCCTGGCTTCCATTTTCTTTGATGAATTGGATGGTGTGACTAAGGGTTAACGAGAAAGCCCAGTCGGACGGCAGCACGCACGGTCATCTGGATGTTCTCTGCTCCTGCCTCGGCCCCCGCGTCTCCCACTGTGGACAGCAGCCGCCGCTGGGGAACACAGGTCATGGGGGACAAATGCAAACACCACTTCTCCTTGGGACCTGTTGGAACCGGGCAACACCAACTTAAATTTGGCAAAACGCAAGTTCAGTTTCTTTTGTTCTTTCTGAAGTCACAACTTGAACGTGACAGCTCCTAAGCCAATACGATCTGAAAAACTCAATACTGAGCTGCTCTCTTCTCACTGTCTGAAAATTGCTTCGGCAATTTCCTTTTCTTTTATAATAAGAGAACCGCTAAGCTTCACTTCGTATTTTCCCCCAGTTTCACCACCAAATACTAGCACTTATGAAAGGATCCCTTGTTGTGTCAATTGCCAGGCTGTCTCATATGTTGAATTTTAAATATGTTGGCTACGTGATTATTGTCAGAGAATCAAGCTTCAGGTAAGGACCAGGAAGTGCATTAATAGATGACAGCATGAATATTTAGAATAAAAATGTGCTGGTCCAGAGATTTCTACAGTGACTTAGATTTAAAACACTGGTTTTCTGTGTCCTGTGTCCTGTCGCCTCAGTGACACTGATGCTATCATTATCTACATTTCACATCAGAGGAGATGAGGGAAAGGAAGAGTCAATTTCGTAAGGGGAGAACATAACAGACGAAGCTCAACAGTAAATATATTAATAACCGCCTTTATGGAGCTATTGCCAGATGCTGAGAGTTTTCTATCATAGCACATGCGGAAAGACTCATTTGACCCCACAACAACCCAGGAGGAGGGACTATTATTAGCTTCATTTTGTAAATGAGGAAACTGAGGCAGAGAGACGCCAGCCCATCGCTGAAGACCAGGCTGCTGGAGAGTGACAAAGCATCGGAGTTAGGAGCCCAGCCAGACTGTCCACTGGCAGAGCTGAAATAACAGAAGATAAACGCCAGCAGTGAAAGGCCAGGTCACACCCAGGGTCACCCCCAGATCACCACCTGGGGGTGAATGAACCATTCTGAGCCTTAGTTTGCTCTTCTGTAAATTCGGGAGAGTGATAGTCCCTACCTTATGGATTTTTAAAATTGATTTGCATAAAATAGAGCCTGGAAAGTGCATGTCCCATTGGATGTGCCCAGCAAACACTAGGCGCTCTACCTGTGGTCTGGGCTGGCCACCTGCATGCCAAAAGTTCATTCCTCTCACTGACCTGACCAGGGTCATGACTGCAAGGTTTACTCCGGGAATCCATCTGAGAACTCTGGCCAGGTTCTCAAACGCCTGGATAGCAAGGTGGCTGAGGGCAGTATCATGCAGTCCCAAGCAGCCAGGACTCGGCCAGGCTACCCTGTGCCCAGCCTGCAGAGGCTGTCCACAGATGCCCGCAGGAAGGGGACACATTACTGGGTGCACCAGCCCTGCCAGAGAGGCCATGTGTAGAGCCCTACAGACAGTTCCAGGCCTCACCGCTGAGTCTCTATCCTACACACAGTGTCATCTGAGGGTGGCAGAGAACACCCGGCTGGCTTGCTAGCCACCCACCAGCCTTTCAGCTGCCCTGGCTGTTCTCTGGTTTCTGTTGGGTCTGTTTAGAAGGCAGAACCCTCAGGGTGCTTTCCTCCACTCTCTTCAAAGTGCCCCTACCCTCACCCTTCAAACATAAAGTTGACGGTTGTACCATGAGAGGCAGGAACAATAAACAGCCCTGAAGCCAGTTCACTGAAGGCCTCAAGGTTCTGCTGACACCTGGCCGCCTGCCCTGCCACGGAGGCTGGGCGGGGAGTGAGGGGGGCGGTGTTGAGAGTCGGTTCAAATCCTGCATCTGCCCCCTGTGAGCTGTGTTTGCTCAGGCAAGTAGCTTGCCCTCTCTGCATCTGGTTTCCCTGTCCGTAAAAGCATGGCAGATATAGGCAAAGTGCTGGCTTGCAATTTTGAATAAATATGGATTATCAGATTGCTATTTAACCCGGGCAATAAAAGGAAAATTGTGTGGAGAGCAATAACTCTTAAAAATGGGGTGTCCACCCCATAATAAAAGCTAGAAAAAACAAATTCCAGGACACGATGATTTGGCAGGGTGATACATAGAAGAAATTCTACCATCGAGAAACAGTGTGGTCGGCAGGTTTTCTTCCTACCTTCTTCCTTTAATTACTAAATAAAATCTTCAATCATTTAAAAATCACTGTAATATAAATATGCTGTTCCCAGTGGCACTAGTGTATTATACTTCAAGTATCTGTACATTTGTAATTAAAATTAACATTTTGCAAATACAAAAACTTGAGAAACAGTGGTAGGATTGTGACTGAGTTCTGTGATACATCTTTTATTAGTGTCTTATATTTTTTCTTAACTGTTTCTGTGGATTTCTTTCCATATATGCATAGTTGGAATGTTGATGGAGTTTTACGTAACTATTTTAAGATGGTGAACAATATTCTAACACAGAACTATATTCCTCCCTGTTGCTGGGCATTCACATTGCTACATGTATCTCTGTTACAGGAGTATTTCACCCATAGAGCTTCCTACCATATTTCGGGTTATTTCATTGGGATGGATTCCCCGTGGTGATAAGAGTTGAAGGCTATCCATACCGGATGATCCGTGATAGACCTCAACGTCACTTACAAAGGAGCCTCCCCTTGAGTACATGAAGTACCTGCGCTCAGGCAGCCCCCTGTAGGTCAAAGTTCAGTGGAAATGACCCCACGGATGGGTCTTTGCCTCTGACTTGAATCTCCATGAACTTTTACTGGGAAGTGGAGTTCATGAAGATGGTTTTAATTGTCACAAGTTCTTTGGGGGAGAACATCTTTATGGATGAGATTAGAATTAAGAGAATTGTTTACAGAAAATACAGAGAAAACATTTCTGCTAATTAATAACAAACCTTAAAATAAAGGGAAACGCCCAAATTGCCATGTTAATATAAAAGCAGCCAGTCCCCAAGCTGCACTGTCTCTTAAAACTCCCATGCGTTCTCGGAGGAGGGAAGTTCTTGGAGCCAAAATCAGACTGCGAGGGCTTCAAGGTGCCTTGGAATTCCCCCAGCCCAGTGAGAGGGTGTGAACCCCTGAGGATCTGACTAACGGGCAGGTTGAGATTCAGCAAGTCTGAGTGGGGCTGAGGTTCTCATCAATAACCAGCACCCGGGAGGCCAGGGTAGCTGGTCCTGGAACCACACAGGGTAACCGGGGCTTAGAACAGAAAGGACACGGATCTCATCTGTTTGGGGTAGCGGCTTCCTGAAGCTTTGTTTGAGAAGGATTTGGAGCAACAGATCTTAACTTTTACTATACTTTAGAATCACTAGGGGAGAGTTTTAAAAAACCTATGTAGGTTGTACCCCAAGCTAACCAAATTAGAATATGTGGATGTGAGACCCTGGTACCAGGGTTTTTTCAAAGCTCCCATGTGCAGCTGAGGCTGAAAACTGGTGGGGTGATTTAGATGTTCTGTTAAGCCTGGGCAGGAGGGAGCTGAAGGAGGGAGTGGTGATGTCTGCCGGGAGGAAGGCGGTGGCAAGCCCTGCAAATTCGCCATCGCTAACCTGAAGTTTGCAGGGAGTTAACAGACTTACCCAAAGTTTTGACTGCAGTGGAAGTAATATAAATCATATAAATTTAGGGGGTTAGGAACTCCATCTTCGGACGTCTTTTTTTTCCCCCCTTTATTCCTTTTGAGACAGGGTCTCGCTCTCAACCAGACTCTACACACAGTGGCGTTATAATCACAGCTCATTGCAGCTCGAACTCCTGAGCTCAAGTCATTCTCCCACCTTAGCCTCCCAAGTAGCTGGGACCACAGGCATGTCCCACCACACCTGGCTTTTTCCTTCTGGCCTCAAGCAATCCTCCCACCTCAGCCTCCCAAAGTGCTGGGAGTACAGGTGTGCGCCACCATGCCCAGCCAGACTCCAGTAATAATTCAAGATTGACATGGACCAGTAGAGGTTTCCCGCTTGAGGTTCCTATCATATTGTACTGTTTAAGAACAGTTAAGCAGGAGCCTGGCATTGAAGTTCTGCCTCAGCAGTGGTGAGAGCCAAGCCTGCTCTCACTCTGAAGGCAGAGACTGAGAGAGGACTAAGCAATGCCTGGAATTTATCCCAAAAGACAGAAGCTGGTCTGGGAAGGCTGGAAAATGGGATGTGTTCAAGCGAGCCCCACTGTGTGGGATCCTGGAAGGTCACAGGAAGGCTTCAGACCATGGCAGATGCTCCAGAGGACAGAGTTAACCAGCAGGTCAGGGCGTCCACGTCAAGAACACAATTTAGGAAACTGGTGGTTTTCCAAATACACTGACAGTTGAAATTGAAAGTGTGGCCATCTCTGGGATAATATTCTGAGGTGGGTGCACGGTTTTCAGGGGGAACCCTCTGGGTACAAGGATGCTGTTTTTTATTGCATTTTAGGTTTTGGGGTACACGTGAAGAACATGCAAGATTGTTGCATAGGTACACACATGGCAGTGTGATTTGCTGCCTTCCTCCCCATCACCTATATCTGGCATTTCTCCCCATGCTGTGTGTTTATCTGAGGTGTCCACATAGGTGACAGTCATCAAGCTATACATTTAAGGTTTGTGTACTCCATACCCTGTTCACACATGAAAGTTCTATTTCAATTTAAACAACAACAAAAGCCAAGGCAGATGAATTTATAGTAGTCCCTGCCTATCTGCAGTTTTGCCTTCCAAGACTTTGGTTATCCTCGGTAAATGGGGTCTGAAAATAGGTGAGCACAGAACAGTAAGACATTCTGAGAGAGAGATTATTGCATAACTTTTATTGCAGTATATTGTCATAACTGTTCCATTTTATTCGTTGTTCTTACTCTTATTGTGCCTCATTTATGAATTAAACTTTACCATGGGTATCTACAGGAAAAACACAGTATACCTAGCATTCCGTGCTACCCACATTTCCCATCATGCACTGGAGGTCTTGGAACACATCCCTCCAGGATAGAGGGGGACTCTATATCTTACAAAGAAGATGGCTAAAAAGGCATAAAAACAGAAGCCAATTAAAGGAAGGGGTAACAGAAGACGGGCCAATAAAGCAAATCAACACAGGAACTGTGATGACTGCGGAATGCAGTCACGATCGTCTGCTCTTTGCTGACTTTTCTTACATTTTTGGAGGTTTAGTATTCCGTTACTGTTGAATTTCACTGAGCATGGGGTCACACCACTATCTTTTCAGTGCTTGCCTGATCTGCTGTGGGCTGAATTAAGTGCTGAAGTTGATCAGGTGGCTCTTCAAAGCCTGCAGGAATATTCCTTCTACGGAGGGAAGGTCTTGGAGATTTTAAGCAAAAAGAATCCTTGAAGTAGCCCCAGATGGATTATGCCAAGCACCTAAATAAGGCTCACAAACACGTGATTAAAAATAAAATCTGTCCTGACTGTAAGATAGAAATTACATTGAAAGCTTTCCTCCTCTCTATGATGTATCAAATATCAAATCTATTTCTCAAATGAAAAATTTTCATTTGGAGGAGGGAAGACGGGGTGGCGGTGGAGGGATTGTTTTTCCAGATGAGCTAAACAGAGGCTGCATTTGGAAGTGCCACGCAGGTGATGACAGGAAGGCTGAACAGGGAACTGCTTTCATTGAATGTGTCTGTCATCAAAAGAGACTCAGTCAAGTGGGGATGTCAGATGTAGGGAGGTAAATCCCTGGGATCCTCCCTAGAGCACCAGGTGCAGTCATCCTGGCCCTGGGCAGTTGGAGAACTGACTGCCAGGAGCTCAGTGTTCCTCAGAGAAGGACAGCAAGGGAAATTGACATTATCCCAGGCATACCCCAAAAGCATCTCTGGTCTCTGCCTGTCTCACTGAAATGTTTCACCGCGAAATTTGATACCTAAAATGCACCCTCCACCAAGAGAAATGGAAATGCTAGAACAAAAATTCACATCAAGGTGCAAATGACCACAAAGCCAGGATTGATGAGGAGCTTTGGGGAGCTGAATGAAGGGTGGGGAGGACCCTCTAAAGGAGGAAGGGTGGGCTCGGGCCAAGTCCTTGCCCTCTTCAGAGATGTAGCCCATAAAATAGCATAAGCTGTAGGCCATGTCGGCCCTCACACTGTAAGAGAAGATGTCAAGAAGTCCGTGCATCTTCATAATTTTGGAAGCTCTTTTAACTGGGTGCTGGGGGACCTCCCAAGTAGGAGAAGCAAATGGTTACACAAGGCCTGTGCAGGTCCAGCAGTGAGCCCAGACCTGAAGGGGATCCTGAAAGGGGGATGCAGCCCCTCCTGGACAGTCCCTACTCTCCCATAACCCAGGACCATGCATAAATGAACAGCAGCCTGGAGTCAGAATTGCCGTTATCGGCTGTAACCGGAAATCACCCGACAAGCCCCTTTTCCCTCCCTACCACCTGCCAGCTAATGAGTATGTCTGTTACAATTACGCACCCTAGCCCTGGGGAATAACCACAGGACAAGTTCAGGGACTTGTTCAGCCCACTTTAGGAGAGACGAAAGCTAGAACTCCACAGATCAGTGGACTTCCATAAGCCCCTCTCATGTTGGTAAACCCAGTGACATTTTAGGTCTCCTAGAATTCGTGTCAGTTCAGAGACACCGTCTAGGAACTTCCCAAAGCTCTATTTCTTTTCCCTTAAAGCAGGTACTCTGGTCAATGGCAATCTTTTTCCTCCTCCACCCTCCCTGCCTCTGAGCCATTCTTGCAAGGCAGCCTGAGTGCTCTTTCATCAGCAAGCACCAATCTGTCATCTTCTTGCGTATTAAAATCCTTCCTAGAGTGTCTGGTTCATTGCTCCAACCTGGACCCTTCTGAGCGTCAAGGGGGATGTTGCCAATAGTCACAGTGGAACAAAGTCAGAAACTTGGGATGTTCAACAGGCAAACTGGGATGAGTGATACCATGTGATTTACAGGGCTCCGAACGCTGGGTCCTGGCACCCACGCCAGCCGCCTTCCATCTCTGGAGCCCAGCCAAGCAGGTCTCCCCTCAATCCACCTGCCTCTGAGCCACTGCACATGCAGGTTCCTCTCCATCTGTCTCCCCTGGTTATCTGGATGCCTCTGCTTCGGCCCTAGGATGCATGCAGAGGCTGAGCCCCAGAGTGTCCAGGGTTGTTGAGGTGTAAAATCCCCTTCCCATGGCCTTCACCACACCTGGCCTGATACCTCTGCTGGGCAGTGAAGACAGGCCTCCCCGCTATCTTACCACCATGGACCTTCAGCATTGGCAGTGTCCGGGACCCAGCAGACAGCCACAAAGATCGGTTGAATGAATAAGTGGACTTCCTTACATGCCTCCTGCAGAAAGGAAGAAGTGAGGAGCTACAAGGCTGCTGGAAATTTCTGCAAGTTTCAGTAAACAGTTTATGCCGCTTCCTGGTGCTGGTGTGCTGTGGCTTTGAAAGACGGCCATCCAGTGCAGAAAGATGGAGAGTCGGGAACAATGTGCTGCTAGATCATCTTCCCAGCGGCAAGTGAGACCAGGGCTTTTCCCATCCTCTGTTCCATCAGCGGCTACTGAGAGGGAACGTTGTTCTGTAGAACATTGGTCTCTGTGGACGCAGCAGAGGTATCTTAGAGACATAGGATCACCTTGGTGAGTCCACCAGGTGCCTTTGCCAGGATTATCAAAACAGTGTCCCTCTGCAGGCAGATCAGGCTGTATTTCAGGGTGAATAGCTCAGGAGTTGCCCCTACTCCCCACCCCAGCCAGGCTGCCCTGCGTAATCAGCAAGCCACGCAACTGTTGCTGCAGCCCTGGAACGTGGTAGCAGAAAGGGTCTAGAGCAACAGAACACCTCCCTCTCCCCTTTCTCCCCTAAACTCCAGTGTTGGCCTTTGTGGAACCAAAGCATAGTGGAACTTTCCAGAAAGCCTGCCATGTCTTTGAGGCTGTGGTAGGTGGCTTCTCCTTGTTGCCCTATGTCATACCAATGCTATTTCCTTTTATTATAAATGGAATTTCTCTCAAAGGGGTGCAGCCTAATACCCTCGGGCTGCTTTGTACTTTAATCAGGGGCTTTCCTGCCGAAATGTTTATCTTCCAGCAAAGAGGCGCTAATTTTATCTTGCAAAAGTGGATATCTGCTTACGTCCCTTCTACCTTCGAGAAAGATAACCAAAAGCATATTATGTCATCTAAATACAGCATCCTCTGAGATCAAAAGGCATAATGTACACATCTGCCAGAGTTGATGGAGCGGCCATTGCTGGGCTCTTCCGCCCGGCTCGCGTGTGCTCCATTGATAGACGCACTTTGCCATTTCTATGAAAGAAACTCCAGGCGCTCTGTCTGTGCCAGTTGATTTCGATGATATTGGGAGGTTTTGAAATGAGAATCCAAAATAGATATGCCCTTGTCACCCCTCTGCGTAAGCCCTCACCACAGGAAATGGCACGGGTTCAAATGTTCGTATTGGAAGCAACGTGGGACCAGATAAGAAGCATGTTCCTGATGCTGACGTTTTCTTGTTTAAAATCTAGTCAAAATGATGCATAGTCGGACGCCACCTGAGTGTGGCTTCCTTTGACTCCAGTTCTACTTCTGGTTCAGTGTTTTGAACCACGTTCTATCATAAGAGTACACATGTCGACACAGTACCCACACACATACACACGTGTACATACACCCATTTGAAGTAAATGCTCGAAAAACTAGATGGAGTCTGACGTGCATTGCGTGCTGAAACATTTTGTCCCCATCGGGTCCAGCTTAACACCTTCTTCGCTACTCCAAGTGCAGTCCCTGGACCAGTGGCCTCAGAGTCGTTCGAGTTGAAAATGCAGAATCCAGGGCCCCGCTTCAGATCTGCATGGTGTCAACCTGCGTTTTAACAAGCTCTCCTGGTAGCATGGCGATGTGCATTACAGTTTGAGAGTGCTGGTCTATTTGATTTTTCTAAGTGTATTTAGTTTTTATAATTTGGTTGCAACTGGCTACATCAACGTCCCCACTCAGCAGTGCTTCATGACCCGAGATTGGACAAACCTACTCCAGCATACTGCAGCCAGGATTCCGAGGGCTCTGGGGTGGCTGCATTGAGAAAAGCAAGTGACATTTGCCTACAACACTGCCCTTAGCAGGCACTTTTCCTTTATGTACTCTCTCAGACGTTGAGCCAGGAAGGCAATATCCAGGCATCTGCTCCCTGTTCCCTGGCCCGCTGCCTCCTTCTCTGCCTTCTCTTCAGAAATTCCTCCAAGCCTCCTCTCCTCCTCTTAGGTCTCCAATATGCTCAGAAAAATGAAGACTTCCTATTTAGTGTGGCTTCTGTAAGCTTTGTCACAAACTGGGATTTCAGCTCCCAAGCTTGGTGGGGTTTGCAATGACTCCTAGAGATCAGGATGAGGGAGTGCTGGCCTGGAGACAGGGCTCTACCTTACCCTGTAACCTTGGTGACTGTCTTCTCTCGCCCTGGGTGAATGCATCACCAAGGAACCTTGGATTCTGGAGGGTCTGGCATGAGGCCAGTCCTGGGAGACAGAGGATTAAGGAGTGTGAGAGGAACACATCAGATGTCAGGTGAAAAGGCCAACTCTTCCCTCCCCGAATTAGAACTGAGAATAAAATAAAAATGCCTAAAACATCTTCGGGCACCCTCACATGAAGGCCGATTAGCTCCCTCAGCTCAGGATGGATTTTATGAGGATAAAACAAAATTATAAATGGACGTAGCTTTGGAAACTGAAAAGCATATTGAACTCGCCAGGACTTAACAGCAGGAAGACTGCTTTCCCTTATAGAGTAGATAAATACGCTGTAAAAATCGTTACCACTCACATGCTGATTTTTTACTTTTTTAAATTTCAAAAGTAATCTCTACCTCAAAAAGCAGACAAAAGCACAGAGAAACAATGAATACCACCTATAAGCTCTACACCAAGAGAACACTGCTGGCCCATTTGCTATGTATCCCTCAAGACATTTTGCTAGGAATCCACCATACGTAAATGTGCGTACATACAATATTTACCACCTTGTCATCAAACATAAATGGCATCATCTTGAACATACTATTTGGAAGCTTACTTTTTCTCCCAGCAATATGTCTCGGACATCTCACCATGTCTACAATACTTAGCAACCTCATTTTTTAAACCAATGCACAATTTTCAGTATAGGGACATCATTTGTTTTTACCAGTTTTATATTAATAGTCATTTTGGTATTTCCAATTGTCACAAATTGGCATTTAAGCACCCAAGGTCAGTGGGATTTGCAGACTCCTAGAGATCCAAATGAGCAGCAGGGAGGTCACATGTTTATGCACTACTCAGGATACTATCATAAAAGTGTTTACAGTGAATATCGTCAGACCTGCCTCTTTGTGCACGTGTGGGTGTTTCTTTTCCAAAATGGATACCAAAATTGATGTCTGTGTTGGAGGGTTTATGAGTTTTCACTTAAAATAGGTATTGTCAAATTGATTCCAAAACCGAGATACCAATTTGTGGGCCACCAATAGAGTCACCCTGCTCTCCATCCTATCCCCAATGCTGGCTAAGATCAATTCTTTTATTACTGATAAAAGAAAAACGATATCTTGGGGTTGTTTTGTTTTTAAGACTGGGTCTTGCTCTGCCTCAGACTGGAGTACAGTGGTGCCATCACAGCTCATTGAAGTCTCAAATTCCTGGGCTCAAGGGATCCTGTCATCTCAGCCTCCCAAGTAGCTGGAACTATAGGTGTACATCACCATGTGCAGCTTGTGTGTGTGTGTGTGTATAGAGATGGAGGTCTCACTTTGTTACCCAGGCTGGTCTCTAACTCCTGGCTTCAAGCAGTTCTCCTGCTTCAGCAATCCTCCTGCCTCAGTCTCCCAATGCTTATCCTTTGATCATTTTTCTATTTATACATCTATGTGTGTGTACCTTTTTACAACAGATTTTTAAGTGGGCTTTAACTATTTTGGTTATTCATTTGTTTCATATTTTGCAAGTATGTGTTCCCAATTGGTTACCTGAATTTTCACTTTGTTTATGGTGTTAATTATTGTATTTTTTACATGGTTCAATTTGTCATTTACTTTTTTTACTTTTGCATTTATGTTGTAAGGCAAGTTTTTCCTTACAAATGTGTTCTTCTACATTTATTCCTAACATTTCTAGAGTTTAGTTTTTTCCTTTCACACTTTTTCCTATTGTCCCAACACTGCTGAATGCTAGATACTCTTCGCAACATATTGCAGTGCCTTCTCCACTGTGTGATAAATCCCCTAAAATCATCTATTGCTAGCCAGGTGCTGTGGCTCATGCCTGTGATCCCAGCACTTTGGGAGGCCAAGGCGGGTGGATCACAAGGTCAAGACATAGAGATCATCTTGGCCAACTTGGTGAAGCTCCGTCTCTGCTAAAAATACAAAAATTAGCTGGGCGTGGTGGTACACAATTGTAGTCCCAGTTACTCGGGAGGCAGAGGCAGGAGAATCACTTTAACCTGGGTGGTGGAGGTTGTAGTGAGCTGAGATGGTGCCATTACACTCCAGCCTGGTGACAGTGTGACACTCCATCTCAAAAAAAAAAAAAAAAAAAAAAATCAATTGCTGGACTCTGGTCTATTTCATTGGCCTGTTTATTTCCAGATACTTGGGGATTTTTTTCATATACCTTAATGTTGATAGTTTCTAGTTTAATTTAACTGTGGTCAGAGAATACGCTTTGTGTAATTTCAATCTTTTTAAATTTATTGAGACTTAGAACAGGGGCAGAGAAAGTTTTTCTGGAAAGGGTCAGAGAGCAAACATTTTAGGTTCCACCCAACCCAGCCCCTGGTGTCACTGCTGCATGTTCTTGTTTTAGTTTTGATGGATTTTGTGCAATCCTTTAAAAATAGTCACTTTTAGGTCATGATCTATACAAAAAAATAGGCCATGGGCCATACTGGCTTAGAATATGGTCTATGTTGGTCAGCACGCCATGTGCACATGAAAAGAATGCACTTGGTTTTGGGGAGCGTGTTCTATGACTCAGGTCAGGTTGGTTTATAATGGTGGTCAAATTTTCTATATGTCATGATCATTTGTTTCATCAATGTTCGGAATAGGAGTATTGGAATCTCCAACTGTAGTTATGGATTGTACTCTTTCTCCTGTTTTAGCTCTATTAGCTTTTGTTTGGTGCATTTTGAAGCTGAAACCCTATCGTAGGACCTCATGAATAATGATTACCATCAAATCAGTTTGTTGAATGAGTGACTAAAATGCAACGAATGTCCATGTTATTGGCAATCCTAGCAATAACACTTTCAAATGCTGAGTTGTAGAAATAGCAATTCCCCAGTCTGTGGTACTTCCAGAAACCAATAGTGAGATAGATCACTTTGATCATGGTTGTAAGAACCAGCCATTAGTTTTCCCGTGTGTAAAATGGGCATGATAAGACCCCTCCATATGCGGGGAAGATTAAATTAGACAATACACGTGAAAGACTTAGTGTGATGACTGGCAGAGAGCGTGTGCTCAGTGCACTTCACTGTTGGTATTGGTGTTAGGATCAGTAATCACATTGTTTCCTGTGGGGGAAGAGGAAAATAAGAGGGTTTTTCCCAGAAACGTGGCCATGGTTGACCAGGAAGGAAAGGGGTTGACTGGGGGCCTCTATCAAACAAGATGAGAAGCAGACCAGGAGCATGTGGGCAGGCTCCCACCACATGGCATGAACTGTATTCTGACTTCCACAGACTGTTGGGATCATATGCCTCCCACTCGTACTGCCAACCTCAAAAGCTAAAGCCCACTCGCCCAACAATAGCTTCTACATTCTCGAAGAATTTAAACCCTGGGCTCCAATGAGAACGCTAATAACTATGAGAACCATGATACAAACCAAGTGGGAGGGACAGCGACATGGCCACAGGCTGTGACCTCAACACCTGTCTGGTATTACCGTTAACGCTTGATATAACAGTGCTTCCTAACAACCAGCACAACACCTTGGGAATGGAAGAACAATACGAGCAGAGAGGGCATGTGTCCAGGATGAGCTCGAGTCTGCTGGGCAGGTCCGCTGCTCTTGGCCACACTGACCTGTGTGACTGTCTCTTCCTACAGCCTTAGCCCAGCATGCTTATGTCCTGGTAAAGAAACCATGAGCCCTGCCCCCTGTGGTTGCTAACATCCCATTGGCCAAAGCGAGACACGTGGCTCAGGCCACACGAAGTGGCGGAGTCTGTCACCCCACCCACGTGGGCTTTGTCATTTCAGCAGCAGCAAGCTGAGGGCAGGAAGCTGGAACCAAGGGCACAGTTCACTCTACACCTGTGTATACGGACAATGACTTCACCTCCACGGGTTCAGCCTGCTGACTGCCATGTAGAAACAGCTCTGCATCTCAAGCAAGGTAGAATTCTCGTATTTTTAGTAGAGACGGGGTTTCACCATGTTGGCCGAGCTGGTCTCAACTCCTGATGTCAAGTGATCCACCTGCCTCAGCCTTCCAAAGCGGTGAGATTACAGGTGATGTTGAGCACCTTATTGTGTGCCTGTTAGACATTCATATATCTTATTTGTGAAGGGTCTGTCTGGAAGCATTGACCATTTGTAAAGCTGGATTGGTATCTTAATACTGAGTTTTAAGAGTTCTTCATGTAGTTTGGATACAATCCCCTCTCTCTGGACGCATGTTTTGTAAATATTTCTTGCAGCCTGAGGCTTACATTTTAACCTTTAATAGTATTTTTAAAGAGAAAACTTATAACATTTGATAAATTTCAATTCATCAAAATTTTTTCTGTTTAGTACTCTGTCAGGTCTAAGAAATCTTTGCCTCCCCCAAATTTGTGGAGACATATTCCTTATGTTTTCTTCTAGAAATTTCACTTTTAGTTCTTATATTTAGATCTTTGATAAATTTTGCATTTATGCATATAGTGTGAGGTAGGGGTGAGATATCTTTTTTTTTTTCTATGTGACTATTCAGTTGCTCTTTACTAAGTTGAGGAAGTTTCCTTCTAGTTCTTAGTGACCAAGCGTTGGATTTTGTTAAAATTTTTTTCCATGCCACATGACACATTAAAATATTAACAAACATGAACTGTGCAACTAGTCACCAGGATGACATGGTTGGGAATAGAAAGAGGTCTCATTCCTTTTGATGGGTTTACTGCCATGACATGCCATAGACAGTGTCAGCTGGTGGCCCAGTAGTCATTTGCAGACTCTCCTTCCTTGCCTCCTGGGTAACCACTTTCCCAACTTCTCTTGCAGCCAGTGGTGAGCTTGTGACCCAGTTTGGGCCAATGAGCCATAGGGAAAGCATGCCATAGGACTCTTGAAAGAGTTTTTCTTCCTAGTGAGAGGACAAAGATCACTTTTCTATCTACCTGCCTTTAGAGGCAGTCATAGGAGAATGAGATGCCTAAAGAAACACCTGGCACCTTGCAACTATGCCAGAATGGTCAGGAGAACTGCAGACATGTTTCCTGGGGTCCTGACATCACTGGGAATTAATTCCACCATGGGATGCCAAACTTAAGACTTCTCATTATGAAAAATAAAGAATTGTCTTTATCATGTGACTACATTAGTATTTTATTATTTATAAACCATACAATATTCTCCTCTACCCACCCTCAGTCCCCAAAATCCTAATCCAGTCTAGAATGGACCTTCTCTCAAGCAAATAAGCTAAGTATTTTCATCACCAATCCTTTTCAAACATGAAAATAAGACAGATTGATTCCTTAAAAGAGACAGTCGTGGGATGGGACGTAAGGAATAAAGTGGAAAGAATGCACAGCCTAGGGATTACAAGCCTGGGTTCTCATGCTGCCTGCCTCCCCAGCATCTCTAGGCTTTCTTCATTTACTCAAGGTTTCATGTGCCTTTCTAGAGTCGTCTTAACCCTCCCCTTTACCTAGAGTCTTTTATTTGTATGGTTTGTCCTACTCATCCTTCAGATACCAGTTTAAAGCTTACCTCCTCAGGGGTCCTTCCAGACACCCCAGGCTCTCTCTTACCTCTCTGAATTTTTTCTGATACCAGTAACCTCAATTGAAATCAGATGTGTGATTTGCTATAATAGTCTCCTCTACCGGAACGTCGGTCTCTGAGAATGGGGATCAGACTTGTTGGAGCCCCTTGCTTAGTACCTACTACAGTGCCTGACACATCAGAGACGTTACACACATATCTGGGGTGGATGGGTGGATTGATGGACAGATGGGTGGGTAGACAGGTGGATCGATGGATGAATAGGTGGATGGATGGGTGGATGGGTAGATACATCAATGGATGGGTAAGTGATTTCAATGGCATTGTCACCAACTTGCTGCATATTAGGCAATGTATTTCCTCTTCTGGGCTGTAGTTTTCTCATCCGTCATATAAGGAGTTTGAATTAGGTGGAATGCAAGAGTCCTTCCCTTGCCAACTGTTCATCACACTGAACCCAGATGTTTGTAGTTTTGCTTTTAAAATTGGTCCTTCCTCCATGTATCCATTTATTTCCCTCCATTGCTGATGACCCTACGGTTATCCCAGAAATTCATTTCATAAAAGCATCCCATGGAGGACAGCTGGAGCCAGTCACCTTGACTACTCCAAGATGCAGAGTACAGTGGTTTTCAGACTCAGGATAGTTTCAGCATCTTCTGATTTCTCCACAATGCCACGTCCCTAGTCCCTTCTCCCACAGTAAGAAGGCAGAATTTGTGGTGGGTTGTCAGTAATCATCAGAGGAGGCTGTACCTTCATTGGCCTGCTTTCCAACACATCTGTTCATCATCAAGCAGATGACAGATAAGAAGCAAAGTCCTTTTCTCAGATTAAAGATTGCAACCAGTGCAATTTCTTGCAATGCCCATAATGTGGCTTTTACATCTGCATAGTGGGTGCTGCAGTGGCTTAATCCTGAACACCTGACTTCACATGGAAACCAGTCCTACAAACTCACAGCATACAGACTTCTGTATGAAATCCCCTTATGATAATTCATAGTGGAAACAAAGGCTAAGACAAATTTCATTGCATTTCCATTGTCTTTTTCATCCATTTCCTCAGGGAAGAGTCACCAGCTCATCTGCCTTTCTCCCTTCTGGTGGGAATCACATTAAGAGATGACAATTGACAGAGCCCCCACTGAGCCAGGAACAGTGCTGAGGGCATTTCATTCTTTCTCTCTAATTCACACAGTAATTACTGTGCATTCTCATTGTCATTAGATATAGGAAGAAACAGGCTCACAGGCATGCTCAGACTTGCCCAAGTAATGCAGCTGAAGTGGTGAGGCTGAGATTTGAACCCAGATCTGAGCCTCTGAGGCTGAGCCTGTCTTACTACTCCAGGTTGCCTATCCAGTAATAATCTCTGGCAGGAGGTAAGACGAAGAGTCAGAAGATGGACTCAGAGCCAAGAGGCCAGCTACTCAGCCACCTCCTTGCCTTCCTGATACCCGTGGGCAAGGCAGGAATGAGCTCTACAGTAGACCTCATCTCTTCACAGCAACCCCAGTGACCTTCAGTTTGAACCCACAGTATCTACCCTGAGATTGTCTGCAACAGGGATGATATTTTTTTAATAAATCAAGAGGATCTTTTCTAGAAAGGGATTGGTGGGGAGGGAGGGAGACACTCCCTTGCAAATGAGATCTGTAGATCTGCTGCAACATCTTGGGATGAAGATTAAGAAAATCGCCAAGATGCCGCAGCAGAGCGTTGATGTGGCTTAGCTTACTGCCACATCCAGCCTTCTTGTCCCATGAGGAAAGCAGCTCCCCATGTCTACCTTTGTTAGCCATGAATGAGTTACTTGGAGCTGACAATATTCTTAACTGATAAACAATTTCATCCAGAAACCCAGTCCCCACAATGGCTGTCCCGAAGGGAGATCTAAATCTTTAGCTTATATTCAAGGGCCACTCATGACATGGTTCCCTGCTAAGTTTTTGAACTTTCCAGTTCATCTCGGGCAAGCCACCCAGTATACTTTGCCTCCCCCTTGCAAAAACCCTGCAGCAAATTCCAGCTAATAACATTGTCGAGGGTCAAGAAATCCTTACCCAGTGGGAGTAATAGACGCTGTCTGTTCTGTAGCCACACTCCCAAATTCTTATAAAAATCGGCGTTAGCTTCCCCACATTCCCAGCTCAATAAATAAAACTGAATGATGGGAGATGAAGATGAAACGGACATGGAATCATCTGAATCTGGAATCTGTAGCCCAGATTCTCTCAAGTAAGGCATGACTCCCATCACCACATAGTTACCCAACCCTACAATTAGGCAAGGCAAACCCCTACTTACAATCAAAATGAACTTTATGTGTAACTAGGAGGCCACTTGTTTCCAGGAATGCCAGGCAGAGCCCTCCTCATCCCCAACCCTGCCCCACAAGCCTCCTTTCCATCCCCAGCTCTTGTGCCTATGCTGAGCAGAGGTTCCCTGAGATGCTGAGAACCTAACGGTTCTTTTTCTCATCTGTGTTAGTTGTCTATCTTCTGCAGTAGGAAAAGTAATCTTTCTCTGAGACTTTTTTTCTTATCTGATGCTAGCATTTACTTTTCTGGATTGAGACTCACACAGCCTTCAATGGGACTGTGATGGAATCAAATCTCAGAGACAACAAATTTATATTTTAAAATGAAAACGCACATAGATTGGGTATAGAACAGAGGAGAGATGAAACAAGCAACCTATATTTGGCTTCAAGGAGTATAAATTAGTGCAACCAGCCTGGAGGGCAAGTTGGGACACATAGCCAGATCCCTTCGTGTGTAAGTTCACTTCCAGTAACATTAAGGGGAAAAAATGGAGATGACACACAAATGTGTGTACAAAATCAATATCACTGTTTTTCTAGCAAGGCATTGGGAACAACCTAGATGTTCAAAAAATATGGAATCATTAAATTGATAAATGAGAAATTGATGAAAAGCAAGAATGCAGTCATTAAGAAACACTTCTGTAAAGAATAGTTAATGCCGGCTGGGTGCAGTGGCTTACGCCTGTAATCCCAGCAATTTGGGAAGCTGAGGCGGGTAGATCATCTGAGGTCAGGAGTTCAAGACCAGCCTGGCCAATGTGGTGAAAACTCATCCCTACTAAAAATACAAAAATTAGCCAGGTATGGTGGCAGGTACCTGTAATTCCAGCTACTCGGGAGGCTGAGGCAGGAGAATGGCTTGAACTCGGGAGGCAGAGGTTGCAGTGAGCTGAGATCATGCCATTGCACTCCAGCCTGGGCAACAAGAGTGAAACTCGGTCTCAAAAAAATAAAAATAGTTAATACCAAGAAAAATTTATAACCATGCATATATTCAAATATGAAACAAGGACTAGAATGAGATATGTGACTGGATACCACTCATGTAATCTAAATAGTCAGGTATGCAGAACCAAAGACAGCTTTTGCAAGAATGCACTCTATAATGGATCCGTCTTGAGTGCTTACTGTGTGCAGGAAAGTGTTCCACGCATCCTGAAGACGAGCCCATTCACTCCTAGCAATTGTCCTCTAAACAATCCAAAAATGTCAAATACCACATTATCTACTTTATCACTTCTCCAATGCACTATTACTTTGTGAACCATAAGAAATACACTAAAATAATTTATAAGAAGCCATAGATCATACAATGCACCCCGATTTCAGAGATGTTAAAAAGTGGGAAAATGTGTATCTTAGCTTAGAATAGATAAATTTCTAAGTATGCAACTCCTCTCCCCTTACTCCCTCCATGTAGACATTGCTAATCAATATGGCACCGTTTCTGGCCAAATCCACTTCTTGGCACACCATGACAGGCAATCGTCAGCTGATTTAAGTGGGCACGTGAAGTGACACCTATGTGTGACTTCTGGTCTGTGCCTAGGGTATCTCAAATGAGATTATGAACAGGTCACTCCCTCACTGGGGTGGGGGACCATGGGAGAAATCTCAATCTCCTGTCCTAGAGAAATAAGTCCAAAATTTAGGAAGGCCACTTAGAAACTAATGTGAGGGCTGTGTTTCATTTTAAATAGGCCTCCACCTAATCTGTCTCTTTCATCCCCAGGGAGATGTCTCAAATGGGTTTTCATGATTGACTGTCTAAAAATCTTGGGGTTGCTTCTGGAACTCCCTGTACAACACAGATAATTTTGCCAAGAGAAAATATTATCTGTGTGCAATAAGAAATTATGAACACATGCACTCGGCCATCCCACCAGACACAGTCATTTTGGGATTTGCCATCAAGGGTCATTTGTCCACCGTTGGCCTTTGCTAGCAAGCAAATACTCAGACTTGTCTGAGATTTGAGATGTGCCTCTGGTCACACATTGCTGGTAAGAAGGTAAAAGGGCACAGCCACTCTAAAATCGCTAGAAAAATTAAACATGCAACTTCATTCAACCCTGTAGTTACACTCCTGAGCATTTTGTTCAGAGAAGTGAAAGCTTATGTTCACACAAGAACCTGCAGGAGAATGCTTAGACGAGCTTTATTCCTAGTCGCCAACAACTGGACACAGCCAGATGTCCTCCAGGGGGTGAAAGGGCAACCTCTGAGACATCCACACCATGGAATACTGCTCAACAGCAACAGGGAACAAGCTCTCGACTTATACAACAACCTGGATGGCTCACCAGAGCATTGCGCTGGGAGGAAAAAGCTTATCTCCAAAGTCGGCAAACTCCATGAGATTCCATTTACAGAATATTCCTTTTCTTGTCACCCAGGCTGGAGCGAGGGGATGCTATCACAACTCACTGCAGCCTCAACCACCCAGGCTCAAGTGATCCTCCCACCTCAGCCTCCCAAATAGCTAGGACTGCAGGCACGCACCACCCTGCCTGACTAATGTTTTTGTTTTTTTGTGGAGGCGGGGTCTCACTATGTAGCCCAGGCTGGTCTTGAACTCCTGGGTGCAAGTAATCCGCCCACCCTGGCCTCCCAAAGTGTTGAGGTTACAGGCGTGAGCCATGACGCCGGCCTATAGAACATTCTTGAAATGACAAAATTATAGAAACCGAGAGCAGATGAGTGGTTGCCCGAGGCTAAGGAGGAGTGAGCATGGGAAGGAAGTGGATGTGGCGATAAAAGGCCAAAGGAAGTGGTTCATGTGGTGGTGGACATGTCCTGGTCTTGTCTGTGTCAGAATCAGTATCCTAGATAAGGCATTTTTCTGATACTGTATCATAGTATAAGACCATAGAGTACTTTAAATTCCCATTGGAAAAAACTGGGTGAAGTGTGTATAGGGTTTCTCTGTCATATTTTCTATAACTAGTTGCATGTGAATGCACAATTATCTCACAATAAAAAGTTTTTTAAAATGGAGAAAAAACCTTGGCAGACAAAGAGACCGTGGTGCTCACCAAACATTCCATCGTCCTTCCTCACTTCTCATCCCCTTTCAGCAAGGCAGATGCATGGGACTAGGAGCTCTGGGCAGGTGGAGACGTCCCTTCCAATGTGAGGCTCGGACATCCCTTGCCCTGCCTTGGTGATTGAGGGGCCACCATGCTGGGTTGGTTGTAGCCACAGAGGAACAGACACTCCCCCTAGGAGGGAGAGGATCCTCGAAGGCTCTGTGTGAGCAAGATACAAAGTTTGGCTGTGCAGAGCCACCGAGATTTGGGGGCCTGTCATTACTGCAGCACACCCCAGCTTGTCCTGACTCCTCCACCAAGGACAGGGCTTTCTCTTGCTCAGCTTGTGAGTAACGTGACTGCCATCTGACCCCAGGCTCTGGATACTGCTGGAGTACAGGCATACGCATGAGAGAGCTGAGCACATCTCTTCGGGGGACTGTGACCCTCTGGGAGGGGACTCGTCCTGAGGGAGGAGAAAGCAAGAGGATGCTGGCAACATTTGGTGGCTGAAGCAGAGGGTAGTTATGAGGACAGCAAGCTATCTGTCTGTGGAATTCACCCTAAGCCTGGCCCCATGTGTGGGTCCTAGGGAGGGGGAGAAAGAGATCCAGGGGTGATAACTGAAAGCAGTGTTTTCTTTAAATGTTCTAACACTCCAGCGCCTACACGGTGCTAGTGTGGTGTGTCCTGATTGTGCAGGACATAAAGTGGGCGAAGGCCTTTCCCCAGTCATGCATAGACAGCCAGGGCAGACAAGGCTCACGGGAGACACCACGGCAGTGATGGTGGATTTGAGGGGTCACTGGCAGTGGAACCGTGGCAGCAGCTGACAGAAGAAATCCTCTGGGCTTCCCAGGTATTACGGAGGGGATGGGGGGAAGGCTTTGCCCGGCTTAGAATTGCTCCTTTAGCAGGGAAAGGACTAATGAAATTTGGACTTTAACTTCCATCGATGCCCATCTGTCTGTATTTAGGGTCACTTGGAAGCAGGTGCTGAGACAAGAATTGGGTCCAGGTAGTGTATTTTGGAGGTGATGATCCCAGGAACATCAGTGAGGGAGAAAAAGAAGATAAATGAAAGCCAATAAAAGTCATGTTAACAAATGGGAGACGCTGTGAGCCCCAGAGGCTCAATCCCTCCAGGGAACTTGCGAGAAACCACACACAACCTGCTGCGTCCTTCCAGAGGATGCGCACTAAGGTTTCTGTTCAGATACTGGCTCCTGCCAGGGGAGGGGCAGCCCCAGGCGCATTCATTCCTCAGCACTTTCAGGTCACACCTTGCTCTGTGGAGCAGGCTCTGAACCCTCAGGCAGAGAAGGGATGGGAATCGAATACCCCCGCTCGGAGCTAGGCTCCGAGGAACACAGCCTGCGTGCCAACAGCTTCTGGGCCACCCAGGCACACTTCGGGTGCATTTTCCTCGTGTGGACTGAGAACACAACGCCGTTATTTAATATTGGCTCAGTTGAAGACCCACCCTTAAAGGCAAAAGCCACTGGGTTCCTAGGATGAGTGAACTAGGACAGTTTTTTCAGATTCACCCTCGAGAGAGAATCTAGGGATAGACAGTGAATCGGGCACGGAGAACAAACTGTTAACGAGTCAAGGGTTTTTCTTAGCTTCTTCAACTCTCACTTGTCTAGTAAACCTCCCATCCCCTGACTATCATGGCAAAGTCAAGGTTAGCCCCTCCCCTAAAAGGTACATGAGGTCTCGTTTTTTTTGTTTTTTGTTTTTGTTTTTTTTTTTTTTTTTTACAAGGAACATGCAAGATCAGGGTCATTTTTAACTTTAAAGAGTTTTAACCAGATCGAAGATGTTAAAGTGGAAGAAAGATACTTGTTTTCATTATCTATTGTGGCAGGACACACTGCCCCCCAAAAAATGTGGCTTAAGTAAAAAATTATTTCTCATGATTGAGTGGGGTGATGAGGTTCAGCTGGGTCGTTTTACTTTCTTAGCTGTCGGCTAGCTTCTGTGGTCATCTGAAGGTTCATCTGGACTGGACGTCCCCAGTGACTTGCTCACATACTGGCACTCTGTGCTGGCCACGGGCTGAGAGCTCCACTGCAGATATCAACAGAAGCACTTCAGTTCCTTCCCATTGCCTCACCTGCATGTACTGGGGTTCTCACGACACTGCATCTGAGCTCCGAGAGAGGGTGTCCGTGGAAATGCACCGTGAAGCTGAGATCTCCTAAGCCCCAGCCTCAGACCACACAGCATCACTTCTAAGATGTCCTGTTGGGCACAGTGGGAGAGGAAATAGACTCTGCCACTCAGTGGGAGATTTTTTTTTTTCAATTTTTTTCGTTGCTCTTTTTTTTTTTTTTCATTAAAGTCCATTGATCGTCACAAAAACCCAGGCAGTATTTTAACCCATTACTGCCTGCTACACTCTGGATATGACTATTTGTAATTCTCCCATGTCCAGATGACACCCCCTCCCCCCACCACTCCCTGAAGCCTCCATAAGTTCTATTCCAGTAGGGTAGCAGACCCAAGCTGGAGGTCGGGATCTTGTCATCTAAACCACGTCCAGGTGCAGTGGAGGCACTTGGGGTTTCATTGCTTGGGTGTAACTTCCACGCTGATTCCTTCAGACTCATAAGCTGAAAATACAAATCATCTGCTTACACCCAGTACATGATGGAAGATGGAAGCAGGATGTCCACGCTGGTTACTGTCATTCAAAGGATGGGATGGAAGCTCATGGTTGCAGCTGGTCCAAAGCGATTCTGAAATCTAGCTGGGCCCGGTTTACCAATTCTCCCTACTCTTAGAGCAGGAAATGTGGCTTGATTAGAGCCCAGTTCTGCCCTCTTGGTGTGGTCTCTGCAGCTCTGCCCTTTGAGTCATCTTCCTTTTCCTTAAGTGGCCCATGTTTTGTCGCTGAGTAGTTTCTTCAGCCTGCTTCCTCCTTAGAGGTGTCTTTTATTTTGGAGTTTGTTTTGGTTGAAGCTAAAAGAGTTCTTTCAAATGAGGGAAGAGATATTTCATACATTACATTTTAATCTACTGCGTAAGATACAAGATAATACTTATAAGTCTCTTGATGAGTAGACACCTCCATACTTTGGATTTATGTGAATCTGAGTTGGATGTTATGAGACAATGCATTTAAGATCCTTGAAAGCTCATTGGTGTAGCTTAGAGAGTCTAGGGGCACCACTTAAAATCTAAGTTCTTACAAAGAGTATACCAGCTGTGCCCTTGGACTGATCTTGATCTCAAATCCATATTTTACTGACAGCACCTGGATTTGATCATTTCTCCAGGATTTAACTTATTTGCAGGATATTTTGCTGCCTGAGGAGACTGTCCTGAGCTCTTCCAGGTCCTTTCAATTCAGTGTGAAAATTGAACAGCTATTTCTCCAATTCTATGTCTTTCTATCTTCATATGCATCTAAAAGAAGTAAGTTAAGACTTCCAACAATGAAGACACAGCCTTGGCCAAATCTACAAGTTCATGAGGTACGTTTCCTATTCTCCACATTGCCACTGGCAAATGTTTTACTCATTTTCCTGGTAGCTCCTCTTTTCCCCAGTCTCCAACAGTGACTTTTTCACTGCCTTCATGGCCTCTGCTAATAGTCTCCTCATTGACCTATAGGTCTTCACCTACCTTCTCATCTCAGATCTAATACCATAGGTTTAAAATTTGTGTCAAAGTTGCACCCCATTTCTCGTAACAATTTGTTTTGTTATCTACCACTTCATTACAAACCACTTTAAAACACAGTGGCTTAAAACAACAGCAAGCAGGGTAGCTCGGTTATCCTCTGGGAAGGTGGCCTGGCTTCTCACTGAGCGGCAGGGCCTTCCAGGAGGGACTGTTCTAAGCATGAAAGCTGAAGCTTCAATGTTTTAAGACGCAGCCTCAGAAATTACGCAACAATGCTCCCACCGCATCCCACGGGTCAAAGGAAGTCTCGGAATGATCCCAAGTTCAAAAACCCACCTTTTAATGAGAGGAACAGCATAGAACATGGGGTTCTCCACCACAGTGCTCACACAGAACCCCCCCAAAGCCACTACCACTGCCAGGAATGACCCTGTCCACCAGATTGAGTCCATTCTCTGTCTGCATTAGAGATTTTCATGGGAAGCACCAGAATAAAGAAGCATTCATTATTGCATTGGCTCTGGCACTATCTCCCCACAGACCCCAAGCCTTTTTAACTCTGAAAGCCTGTACCATACACTTCACCACCTATATCCTGCTGCTCCTGTTCTTGCTTAGCAAATTCCCTCCTGTGACTGTGAGTTTCTGCCCTCTTTTGCCTTCAGTCGACTTCTTACCCCCTACCCCTACCACTGTTGTGCGTCTCTTAAAACTGTCCCCTGATAGGCTATTCTGTCTACTGATTCCTAAGTACTTTGTTCTCTTTTTCCTCTCTTTAATTCTTGGGGGGGAAAAAACTCTGAGATTGACCTTGAAAACACAAAACCCTCCACCAGTATTGACGATTTGTCTCCATCAACCAGTTTAGCATTGGAATGACATCCCCAAGGGACTGTGAAATGGAGCATATGGAGTGGGGAGACTAAACCCTGAGCCTGGGAGCCAGCACTCTGAGGCCTCTTCTTGGCTCCATGGATCTGTGTGGTCTTGAGGGCCATTCATTTGTGACCCCAGTGCCTCTGTTTCCCAGCAGAAGTATAAATATCAATGTCCTTTACTGCTTCAGGATTTTAGCCTCCAGAAGCTAAAATGTTGGACTAAAAATATTTGTTTGAATGTGAAAATGAAACCACAGGAAGTCATATGCCTATAAGAGAACTGTATCATCTTTGTCTGTGTGGATGTGTGGCGGAGTCCACAAAGCACTGACACGTAAGAGAAGATCGGGGTGCTAATCCAGTCTGGAGATGAATATGTGGCTTTCCACAAGTCATTTAACTTTCCTAGCCTCAATTTTCCTAGCCTCTTTTCCAGTTAAAAGAATAGTGGACCAGATTAGCAGTGCTCTACCTCAGTGGCACATTAGAGTCATCTGAGTTTTTTTTTTTTTTTTTAATGTCAATGACCCCACTGCTGCAGACTCATTAAGTCAGAATTTCTGGGTGTAAGTCCTGAGTGAACTTGGGATGTTAAAAAATTCCTTAAGTGACTGCAGTGTGCAACCAGCAGTGAAAACCTCTGAACTGGGTTCATAGTTCTAAAACCATCTTTTAAAGGTTCATTTTTTAAAGTAAAAGTTCCATTTAGAGGCCCTGTGTGTGGAATGAATGCCCAGGCAGTTGTTTTGTATGAGCAGAAGAGGAGCCCAAAATTCTGTCCATGCAGCCGCACCCAGCCCTGGAATCAGCCCAGAAGACCCCTTTGAGACCCTGGAACCCAAGAGGACTTCAGGATAGAGTTGAAAACCATTGGAGAGTAGGCAATTTCCAAGATTATTTAAAGAACTAAATGACTGGCCAGGTGCAGTAGCTCACACCTATAATCCTAGCACTGGGGATGCCAAGGCGGGCGGATCACTTGAGGTCAGGAGTTCGAGACCAGCCTGACCAACATGGCAAAATTCTGTCCCTACTAAAAATACAAAAATTAGCCAGGTGTGGTGTTCTGTGCCTATAATCCCAGCTACTGGGGAGGCTGAGGCAGGAGAATCGCCTGAACTTGGGAGGTGGAGATTTCAGTGAGCCGATATCCCACTGCACTCCAGTCTGGGGCCTGTGTGACAGAGCGAGGCTCTGTCTCAAAAATAAATAAATAAAAATTTTAAAAACTGACTAAAACCGCATGAAAATAGTCAACATCTGGAATGTTTTCTGGATCATAAATATCTCCACAAATCTATCTTCTTGACGAAACCAGTTTCCACCCTGTATCATGTCTGGCAATGGAACCATGGGGCAAACTTGGCTACAGTCAGAAAACTCAGCCAGCTACTGATTTCCATAGGTGCCCTCACCAGTCATGGGGCTGCCCAGGGTCCATTTCTTTCAGAGACCAAGAGAAAAGTGTCCACAGTGTTTTGGTGTGCGCGGCAGTGGACAAGGAATGGTTTCATCAGAAATACCCCCGGAACTACTGCAGCTAATGACGCAGAGGGAAGATTATTTATGTTACACAGGAAGTGCAGGGAATCAATTTTCAGATGCAATGAAGTGGGGCACTGTTGTCAGGAAACAGACCCAATCAGGAGGTCCCAGTTCTAGCTCTGATGTACTTAAATGAAACTTCCCTTTGCTGTGAAAGCTCAGTCATTCTACGTGACATATTCACTGAGCCATCGGAAGCCCAGATTAGATGCTGTTTCTGGGTGCGTGTATGAGGGTGTTTCCAGATGAGATCAGTATTTGAATCAGTGGACTCTGAAGATCGACTTCCTCAGTGTGGGCTGCCACCATCCAATATGTTGAGGGCCTGAGTAGAACAAAAAGGTGGAGGGAGGTTGATTCCCCCTTTTCTTCCTGCTCACCTGCTGGAGCTGGAACTCTGGTCTTCTCTCACCTTAGACCGGCATGTACACCACTGGCTTCCTGGCTTTCAGGCCTTTGGACTGCAGCTGGAACCACCAACTCCCCCCCACCTCCCGCACCACCCTCACCTCAGCTTTCCTGGAGTTCCGGCTTGCAGATGGCTAAATGTGTAAGTTCTCGGCCCCCACAGTCACAAGAGCCAATTATATTCTGCTGGTTCGGCTTCTCTGGGAACGTTGACTAATGCAGTCAGAAAACATAAACATGACTGGGCGCGGTAACTCATGCCAGTAATCCCAGCACTTCGGGAGACTGAGGTGGGTGGATCACTTGAGGTCAGGAGTTTGAGACCAGCCTGTCCAACATAACAAAACCCTGACTCTACAAAAAGTACAAAAATTAGCTAGGCGTGGTGAGTGGGTGCCTGTAGTCTCAGCTTTTCAGGAGGCTGAGGCAGGAGAATCCCTTGAACCTGGGAGGTGGAGGTTGCAGTGAGCCAAGACTGTGCCATTGAACTCCAGCCTGGGCAACAAAATGAGTTTCTGTATCAAAAACAAAAAAAACATAAATGTGCCAAACGTGACCTGGAAAGTCCTCAGATGAGTACCAGGTGGCAGGCAGAGGAAAAAGAAAGGACCGCACAGAGCCCTTGGTCCGATAAGAAAAGTCAGCCTCAGTGCCAGCAAGCAGGACCCTGACCAGGTGAGGTTATGTAGGGACTCATCTTGCGTACACCTGTAAACCAAAAAGTAAACTTCTAAGGCCCCAACTAACTGAATGGGCCCTTCTTCTCTGCAAGGGCATTAAAAGTTAACATGAAAAACCAGTTCAGGCCATGATAGGAAGGAGGAACCAGACATGCCTCATTATTTGGAATTACAGAACAGACTTTTTAAGTCTGTTAAACACTGACAATCTATTCTCCCTCAAGCCTGCTAGCTGGAGACTTCATCTACATGATAAAACCTTGGTCTCCACAACAATGCTTTGTTAACAATCCAGACATTCCTTCCCATTGATAATTCTTTCAGCCAGTTGCCAATCAGAAAATCTTTGAATTTAGCTATGACTGGGAAACCCCCGCTTCCAGCTGTTCTACCTTTCCAGACTGAACCAGTGTACGTGATTGATATCTCATGTCTCCCTAAAATATATAAAACCAAGCTGTGCCCCTACCACTTTGGGCACACGTTCTCAGGATCTCCTGAGGGCTGTGTTATGGGCCATTGGTTACTCATACTTGACTCAGAATATATCTCTTGAAATATTTTTTAGAGTTTGATTCTTTGTCAACATAGCCTTTAAGTGGTAACCAAAAAACACAGTGATCAACATAAAAATATTCTGATGCACTATTTTTGAAAAGGCTAATGCAAACAATTTCATGATAAACAGCATCGACAACATATTAAACGTTTAAATACTTAATATAAGACCAGAAAACCTGGGCAAAACCATTCAGGACACAGGCATAGTCAAGGACTTCATGACTAAAACACCAACAGCAATGGCAACAAAAGCCAAAATAGACAAATGGGACCTAATTAAACTCTAGAGCTTCTGTACAGCAAAAGAAACAATCTTTAGAGTGAACAGGCAACCAACAGAATGGGAAAAAATTTTTTGCAATCTACCCATCTGACAAAGGGCTAATATCCAGAATCTACAAAGAACTAAAACAGATTTACAAGAAAAAAACAAATCCATCCAAAAGTGGGAGAAGGATATGAACACTTTTCAAAAGAAGACATATGAGGCCAACAAACATATGAAAAAATGCTTATCATTGATTTAGAGAAATGCAAATCAAAACCACATTGAGATACCACCTCACACCAGTTAGAATGGTGATAATTTAAAAATCTGGAGACAACAGATGCTGGGGAGGATGTGGAGGAATAGGAACACTTTTAAACTGTTGGTAGGAGTGTAAACTAGTTCAGCCATTGTGGAGGACAGTGTGGCACTCCTCAAGGACCTAGAAATAGAAATTCCACTTGACCCAGTAATCCCATTACCGGATATATACCCAAAGGATTATAAATCATTCTATTATAAAGATACATGCACACATATGTTCATAGCAGCACTATTCACAATAGCAAAGACCTGGAACCAACCCAAATGCCCATTGACAACAGACTGGACAAGGAAAATGTGCCACACACACATCATGGAATACTATGCAGTCATAAAAAATGAGTTCGTGTCCTTTGTAGGGACATGGATGAATTTGGAAACCATTATTCTCAGCAAACTGACACAAGAACAGAAAATCAGACACCACATGTTCTCACTCATAGGCAGGTGTTGAACAATGAGAACACATGGACACAGGGAAGGGAGCATCACACACTGGGGTCTGTTGGGGGGTTGGGGCAAGGGAGTGACAGAGCAAACCACACTGCCATGTGTGTACCTATGCAACAGTCCTGCATGATCTGCACATGTACCCCAGAACCTAAAGTACAATAAAAAAAACTTAAACAGAGGATCTATTTTCCTGATTTTTCTTATTGCCACAGGCTCCAGCATAGGTCAGCTTGATACTAATAGAGTCCTTTGGAGACAGGCAAAGAAAGCTTTATGGAGTCTCCTACAAATGATGGTTCCACTCGCAGTAAACAAAACTATGTCTTCATCTCATCAGCAGCCCATCATCCAATTTGTTATGATGACTGAGGACATATCAGGGCCAGGAATTGTACAAGTATTATCTGTATTTAATCTTCACAGACATTCTGAGATGTAGAAATTACCATTTTACTGATGAAGAAACTGAGGGCTCAAGACAAATTCTTTATCCAAGTGAGAGAAGAAAATGTGGGCCTCCAAGAAAACCATCTGCAGAGCCCAGCCAAGAAGGAAGGTTCTAAGCCAGACAAGAACAGAGGCATTTTGGCCAGTGTTTTCCTTGCCATCCCAGAGTAACTGGACTTTAATACTGAGGCCCACTACATAGTCTCAATCATGGCCACATGTAAGTGTGATTGCGTTAACTTTCCAGAAAAGAGAATACAACGTTACACTATATTGTAAACTTAGTCAAGTCACTTCAGCATTCCAAGTCAGTTTCCTCTGCTGTAAAGCAGGAGAAGAACCTAATTCCAGAATCACCTACCTCTTAAGTTGCAGCTGGGTACAACCTGGGCTCTACCCAAGAAAGGAAGTAACCGACCCAAGGCTTGAGGGGAGGGGAATCTTTCAGTTTTGCTCTGTCGTTTGTAATTTAAGGGGCCATCTTAACAAAGCTGTCTTGACCATCACATCCTTCATTCTGGTGGGCAGATCAGGTAGTTAACCCCTTAGTGAATGTTGCTTTAAGAGGGTGATTGACTCGAGTTTCTGCTGATAGGTTTAAGTAAAGCTGCAAGGCACAGCACAGCTGCAGAGCACACCCCCCACCCCCAACTCTGTTCACCCAGAGACTGGAAGACAGAAGGTACAGTAAGGACAGGGAAAGCCACAGAGGCCTGTGTTGGGCCAAAGGGCCCCTCATTCAACAGGTGAATGGATAAACAAACTGCTATGTTCATACAATGGAATACTATACTGCACACAAAAATAATAAACTAGTAATACATGCAGTTACCCGGCTGAATGTTGAGTGGAAGAAACCAGGAACACGAGAATATATCCTGCATGGTTCCATTTATGTGAAGTGCAGAATAGTGGTTATCTAATAGAGCCTTGACTGGAGAGGAACCCCAGAGAGCCTCTTTTGGGTGCTAGAAATATCCACAGCTTGAGCTAAGTGACTACATGGTTGTATGCGTATATCCAGTTCATTGAACTGTAGGCTTCGGATTTGGTCACTTCATTACAGGTACGTAATTCTTCAACTAAAAATAATGAAAGATGCTTCTTCTCTGCTCCACCTTTAGTGACTCCTGTCAGCTTCAGAATAAAGGCGGTGTTCTTCAGCATGTGGCACAAAGGCTCTTGTTCGTGACTTCTTGTCCTCTGCCATCCTCATCACCCTCATTCTGTAAATACCCAACTCCTCAGCATCCCAGACAAGCTGTGCTCATTGTGTCTGTGTGTCTTCACTCTTCTTTCTGCCTGGAATCAATCTCCCTTCACTTTTCTGCCCAGGGAATTCTCTGACACCCTCAGGGCTCAGTTTGTCTGTCACCTCCTCCTTGAAGCCCTCCCTGATCTTCCAGGGAGGAGAAATCACTCCACCCCTATGCCCCCACACGTCTTCACACACCTGTATTTGCTGTGTGTTTCATGGGGTTGCCATAACAAATTGCCACAAAACAAGAGTGGTGGCTTAAAGCAAGAGAAGTTTATTCTTTCACAGTTCAGGAGGCCAGAAGTTCAAAATCAAGAAGTCAGCAGCACCCAGCTCCCTCTGGAGGCACCAGAGGAGAATCCATGTCATTCTCTTCCAGTATTCAGCTTCCTGTATTCACATTCCAGTATTCAGCTTCCGGTCCTGGAGCACTCCTTGGTGTTCTTTGACGTTCCTTGACTTACAGACATCATCCCAGTCTCTGCTTCCATCTTCCCATGGACTTCTCAGCTGTGTCGTCCCTGTATGTCCTGTCTCTTTATCAGGCTGCCCTCGTTTAATTTAGAATTCACTGTTACCTAGTACAATCTCATGTTGATCCTTAACGCATGACATCTGCAAAGATTTATTTCCAAATATGGTGACATCTTGAGCTTCCGGTGCATATGCACTTTGGGGGACATGCTTCAGCCCAGTACACACCTCTTTCATCACAGTTTCCACTTATGATTATTGTTCATACATTTTGGGTGACAGCGAGTGGCCTCCCTGAGAGCAGGACTGTGTCATCCTCGTGGTGTGTCCCCAGCGACTACCTCAGTTCTCCGCAGACAGGAAGCCCCGAGCAAACATCGAGTAAATAAGTGAACGAATGAGTGATCAGAACGCCCTCCTCTTTGTTAGTGCCATCCCTTAGCCCTTCTACTTGTGACCTGTGTCAGCTCAATGGCAAGTCCATCAACTTAAATGCCTTGACCAGTTCTCTCATCCTAAGGCGTCTAGGAGTGTCCAAGAGCAAAAAGAGAACACTAAGTTGCATAGTGGCCCTTCTTTTTCTTTTACTTCAGGGTCCCAGAAACACTCAAAGCCAACAGCCAGGAGTGATTTAGCAAGTCCTGGGAACTCCAAGCCTCTGCCACTGAGCAGCATGATGGGAGATGACCAAATCTGTGCTTTTCTGTGTGGGCGGAGAAAGCATGCTGTGAACATTTTCCAGGAGGGCAGAAGCTGGGGGACTTTTTATGAGTGTTTATTCCAGCTGTTGGTTGGTGATTTGGTTCCTGGAAGCAGGCAGCAAGGCCTCAGAACTCCAACCTACTTTGCAACCTGCTCTGAAATTCCCAAGAAATTGTGTGGCCTGCAAATCAGGTAATCCCTAAACCCCAATCCCATTGGTAGGAACACCCCACCTGTGTTCCTGCTAGGGAATGCAGCTTGCACATACCCTCAGGGTCTCTGGGTATTTCCTGGGAGCCTGCAGGATGTTAATCCAGGGTCGCCAGCCAGGCCTCTCTTGTTCTACTCGGGTTGTCTCCTTGATGCCAATTTCCTGCCCAAGGCCTGTCTCCTGGCACTGCCCAAGCTAAGAAGCCCTTGTACAAAAGCAGGAAGATGTTTCTTTCTCTGACCTCGTGTGTCCTCCAGCATCCTAGGCGCTGTCCATCTTGTTAGTCCCCAGCCTGTGGTCCCATATCCTGGATGAAGGTAGTTGCTGCGGAAAGAGAGGAAGTGACAGGGAGGCAATTTCCTTAGAAGCAAGAGACACAGCAGCTCTGTAGCTGTTTCCATTCATGTCCTAAAGGTGTGAACTTGGACACATGGCCATACCTGGCTTCAAGGGAGGCTGTAGATAGGTGACCAGAGACCTGATTAGAACTTGGCAGGAGCTTTATTAACACAGTAAGCGGGAGAGAAAAGTACTAGGGCCAGCTAGCTCTGGTCTACAGCAGACCTGCCTGCCCAGCAGTGGCTTCCATGAAGACAGGGCACATGCTAACTGAGTGAGGACAGGAAGTACCCACTGCAGTCTTGAACTCCTGCCTCTGTCTAGCTCTTGGGAGGGGAGGAGAACATCTGTGTCCAGTTCCCTTGTAGGAGCTACCAAAGAAGTGTTCAAAATTAGGTCAGAGCAGGTGATCTTGTGCCCTCCTGGAGGGTTACAGTTTGAAATGAGCTATTCAGTTTGGAAAGAGGTATCAAAAATTTTAAATATAGAAATGATTTAATCTAACAACTAGATTTTGAAGAATTTATTCTATAACTGTATTCCCATAAGGGGCAATGATATATCTTTTAAAATGCTCAATGTAGCATCCCTTGTAATAGCAAAATGCTAGAAATAATCCAAGTGTTCACCGGTAGGGAACTGGTTTAATACATTCTGGTATATTCATATAGTGGAATACTATATAGCCATCAAAAAGAATAAATCACTTTGATGAATGCTGATGTGGAGCAATCGTCTACCTATATGTATTTTTTTTTTTATTAAACCAAATAAAGAGGTGATGACATAGTACATTTCCATGCATGCATGGGTAAATGTAGGACAATAAGCTTGCTTGCACCCCCTGTGGGCTATTATGAGGTCACATAAGAAACTGACAACTACTGCTGGGCTCCAGATGGAGACACAGAGACTGGGGGTGGGGGAGAACTTCCACCATCTACTCCTCTTTATGGATATTGATTTGAATATCCGTGTGCATCCTTATTTTAATTTAAAAAAAAACCAGACAAATAGCTAAATAAGCGGGCTTTAAAGAATTCCGTGGGTGAAAGCTCACTGGTGGGTGGAGTTACACTTTTACCCACTGGTCTCCACCAGAGCTTGCCCACAGCCTGGCCAGACCTTCACCAGGACTGACACTCAGCTCTGGAAATCATCTCAGTGATTCTCCTGTTTACGAAATCTGAATTCAGCAGCCACCCTGCAGAAACATCCCAGATCCTTTGGCCAGATAGTTTCCCAGCAGGCACTCTGCTGCTACACGCTGTTAATTGCAGTGTTTACTGGGTCTCCACAGTCTAATTAGATCTGTTCTGTCCACAAAACAGATTATTTCAAAGACTGCCCAGGACACAAGGCACCCTAGACAATGGGATTCTACACTTGCAAAAAAACATCGACAACAAAAACACATTGAGAGACATAAAACATCAACAGTAAAACACCAAAACTTGTGTATTTGGAATTATAGGCACCAGTGTGCTCATGTGGCTGGGTTTTAACTGGTAGGATGCTGTTGTCTCTTTTCTCCTTTTCTCCAATTCTCTGTAGTTTTAAACTTTTCTAAAGTAGCCCAAAAAACAAAGAAGTTTCGTTTTTAGCTGCTTTATTCAGATATAATTTACATACCTTACAATTTATTTGAAGAGTACAATTCAATGGTTTTTAGTATATTCAGAGATAATGTGCAATCATCACCACAGCTGATTTTAAAACATTTCATCGCCTCAAAAGGAATCCTGCACCTCTAGCAATCACTACCAATTTCCCCCAAATTCTCGGCAACCGCAAAACAACTTTCTGTGTCTAGGTATTTGTCTGCTCGGGACATTTCACATCACTGGAGTCATGCAATGTGTGGTCTTTCGTGTCTGGCTTCCCTCACAAAACATCATGTTTTCAAAGTTCGTTCATGTGTGGCATGTGTCACAACCTCATTCCTTTTTGTCACTGCACAATAGTCCTTTAAATTAAATATTTCTTTTTTTTAATGTTTTTTTTTTGCGGTAGGGTTTTACACTGTAGCCCAGGCTGGAGTGCAGTGATGCGATCTCTGTTCACCGCAGCCCCAATCCCCTGGGCTCAAGGGATCCTCCCACCTCAGTCTCTCAAGTAGTTGGGACTACAAGTACACACCACAACGCCAGTCTAATTTTTGTGTTTTTTGCAGAGACAGAGTCCCACTATGTTGCCCAGGCAGGTTTCAAACCTGTGGCCTCCTCTGATGCTCCTGCTTCAGTTTCCCAAAGTGCTGATGTTACAGGTGTGAGCCTAATTTCAAAATTTGAACAGCAACCATAAAAGCAGCAATCGAATGTGATGTGACTGCCCAGCTGCTCTCAGCTTCTGGAAATATTGCATGACTGTTTCCCAGATCCTCACTCTACTTGTAGGGACCAAAGCCCATCTGGGGCCCTCCCAGCCCTCCCCTCTTGATGAGGTTTAGGGGACAGGAGCTCACTTTTTACCTTCCTGTTGATTTTAGTCCAGGCAAGTCAAGCGACCAGATGGGGAAAGAATTCCGCTTGTAGAGAAAATATTTTTAAGTCAAAAATGGACATTTAGAGGTCTCGCTCTCCACTGGACCTGCCCCGTGCTGTAGCTATCCGTCTGCATAAGGAAGGAGGGAGATAAACATAAGCGACACGCAAACATTGGTTTGTTCCGCAGTGACTGTAACTGCATTATGGGAATGTTAGAATTGAAAGAGCAAAGTCACGTCCCAGGGCCAAATGGAAGAAGAGCTCGCTAAGCCTTAGCTCCCCATTCTGCTCTTTCAACTCCTTTGCTATTTGTTATCGAAGGAACACCTTGGAACTCAAGAACATTAAGGAAAATTCTGGACAAAACATACCTTGTCTTCAACTGGACTATGGGTATCAGGAAGACAAAAACCAAACCTTCCTCATATCTACAGAGCAGACCTGGCATATCAATTAGAACACGCTGAATGAACAAATGAACGAATGAGTGAATGGGGAAACACCTGGAAGGTAGAGACTACACTGTCATCTCTGTGACCCCAAAGCGTTGCACACAGTAGGTGCTCCATTAATTCTAGTTCATAACTTGACAATAACACCATGATCATTTTTGTTCAAGAGCTTTGAACTTTTCCCCTCTTCTTTGGATTTTTTTTTTCCTAAAACCCTTTCCTTTTTAAAGGATAATGTGGTAATACAAGCCAACCCTGAACTATCTGTTTAATCTTCTTTCCCCTAAATATTAACTCAGTGGGAAAAGGAGCCTAACCTCTCTGTATATTTTTCTCTGTGTATACTTTTGGCCAGAAGGCTGGAAAAACCAAGGACTAAAGCACAGTGCTTAGAGATTCTGAGAAAAGATGGGGAGCAAACGCCGGCCAGAGGCAGGAAGAGGGGTGTCAGGAGGGCAGGAACAGATGGGACCCGTCTCCCCGGAAGGGCTCTGTCTGAGGCTTTGCTTGTCTTACATGTGAGCGATTCTCCATGACAAGCCACTTGCACCTCTGTGACCCGGCCCGAGGGGAGGACAGTTTCCAGCTGTTACCAGTGCTGAGACCCACCTGAGCCTGCTGGGAGTGCCCTTCACAGAGCCCAGAAAATGCACAGCGGTCACCTTTTGTTGTGCTCCCCTGCTCACAGTGTCATGTAGGACTGGGAGGTGGTGATGGTTCTACAACACGGTCAATTTACTAAAAGTCAGTGAATGGCACACTTAGCCTCGCTGGGTTCTAGAGTCTATAAATTATAGCTCAACAAAGCTGTCAAAAAGCATGCTCATTAGAAAAATTATATATACATACATGTGTGTGTCATATATGTAGACAGATATGCATATAGATATATGTGTATGCAACTGAGAGTATAAAGAAGAAAGTCCCTTTCTAATGGAAGAGTCCTAGATTGCCAGGCAGGGGACCTGATGAACGGGCAGGCCCTCTTCCCTCCCTGGACCACATCTGTGAAGCTCTCCCTTTCTCTCTAGAATGATTTCCCTGCATGGTAGCCAGGGTAACCTTTTGAAAACATCGGTCCTCTGGTCAAAACCCTGCAATGGCTTCCTGCTCTGTCTGTGTAGAAGCTGAGGCGCTTATGATCATCTTTACCAATCCTGACGAGGCTCTGTCTAGACCTGTGCTGGCAGCCACCAGCCACTGGTGACTCTGGAGCACCTGAGACACAGCTGGTTGATGGAGGAGCCGACTTTTAGCTTGACTTTCTTTTGATTAAACTGAAATGCAAGGAACCACAGGAGGCTCCTGGCTACCAAATTGCCCAGTGCAGCCCCAGGCCACCTGATTCCTCCCACCGCACTCCACTTCTCCACCTCCTCTCCCACTACCTCCCCCGACTGCTGCTCTTCCCCAGGCCTGGCACAGTCCTGCCCCAGGGCTGTGGCATCAGCCGTCCCGTGGCCTGGAGCAGCCTTTCCTAGGCACACGCCTGGCTCGCTCACTCCGATCCTTCAGGTCTTCACCCAGCGTCACCTTTTCCCTGAGGCCTACTGTGGCCCGTCTGAAGCCACTCCCTTCCCTGTTCTGCATCCGGTGACCCAGTGCCGCTCACTTGGCTCATGGGCCAGCTCCCGGGGAACCACTGTCTGTCTCCTGCCTCCAGAACCCAAGCTCCATGAAGAAAGGCCTTCCTGCCTGCTTTGTGTGTTGCTGCTTCCCGAGCTCCTAGAGGGGTACTCGGCACGTGGCAGGGGCTCCACAAATATTTGTTGAAGAAAAAATTGGAACAGACTCCTCCTATGGTTTTGTTGGTGGAGAAGGACTGTCTGATCAGTGAATGTGACCTGTCAAACATTCTTCTGCTCTTTCTGGCTCCCAGGATTCTGGATTCATTAACTCTCATGTCCAAGGAGATGGGAGTCTTGGAACTAAAATGGCAAGTGGCCTGCCCCGGGGGTCCTGACTCCACTCATGCTGTTGACCTGGCTCTAACAGGCTGTCAAGGGAAGGGGCTCTGTCTAGGGAAGCAAGGTCCCCTTGGGTGGCTGGGCGGCCCTGCAGACCCCTTCCCCTTCACCACCTCCCCTACCGTCTGCCACACCTATGTTTCCTGGGCACTGCTGCCCTTCTGCCTTGAGCAGAGAAGCTGGGGTGGTGCATGTGCTGTGCAGGATCTCCCAGCCTGCTTCACTCCTCACCACTCCATGTCTGTGAAAGGAGGCTGACTCTTTAGTGGGGCCAGGAGTTTGGATTCCCATAAACACCGGCACAGCACCAGGGAAATGAGAACACACCCTCCTGGACCACCCCCAATCGTGTATTTCCTGGGCTGAGGATTGGTCTATTTTTCCCCTGGAAAATTCACCCTTAGAGATTCTCCGTGGACTTGCATGCTCCCACACTGTAGCTGCACCTAGACTGTGTCCCCCTGGAAATTCCGTTTTGCTTCTCTTTTGCTCCAGGGCATGTTGATTCTGTAGCAATACCCAGATGCCCCGAGATACTGAGAAGAACGTTGGTTTCCTGGTTGGTAGATTCCCTTATCCTGAGCTCATTGTGGCTTGGACACCAATTTATAAATGCAAAAGGCCGCTTTCCTCGCTCAAGAAGTGCGTTAGTCTTGTGGCCAAACTACATCTTTAAATGGTAGAGAGGCATTTAGATTTCTCTTCTGCCCAGCTGACAGTAGGTTTACAGTTTATAATCTGGCCTTTGTAAAAGCATTTGTCAGCCTGGATATTTCATTTTTAAGCCCGACCACCCATGCAGAGGGCCGGGCAGGAAGCGGCCCTTCGTTCTGCACCAAGGCAGCTTATAGGTTGGCTGCAGAATCACAAGATTCAGTCACAAAGGGGGACTTTTTTGGCATTATCTACTTCGCATCTCTGCAGCGAAAGCAGCTCTTGTTTATACGAAGCTATTCCTGAATGCTAAATTTGGAAATCCCACGTATTCCTCTAATCCGCCAGGCCCCGAGCCGGACGGGGCCGCCGCTGAGAAGCCTCACCACTTTCCTGGTGTTCTTTGGGTCTCCAGTTGAACCTCCCAGCATGACAGGAGGCTTTCAGTGCTGAGGACCAAGCAGTGAGGCCCCAGCCAGCACCCGACTCAGTCTCTTCCCCCGTCAGCCAAAGAGGCGCTCTGTAGCCAGGCCGGCGGTTTTATTTTTAAGTGTCTGTGTACAAATGTATATAATATGGCTCCCTCTGGGCCAGCCCGGCCTGATCTCTGGCAGAATCTCAGGGCTCTGGTCCATAGGAGGGGGCCTGGAAGGAGGAGGCTGAGGCTGGGCAAGAAAGCATTAATTGATAAGGAATCTCCGGAGCCCAAGCTGGCAGGATAGCAGGAATGCAGAATCATAAGTCACACTCACGTTTTATCTATGCTGCTTGAAGATATTTTCAAGGGAGGAAATCACACCGTTTCAGGCAACAGATAAAGGGGATCGAGTCAGAGATGGTTCATTTACAGAGCATCCCCCACCCTCCTCTACCTGAGCAAAAATGCTGGAATTTGGCCCCGAGCCTTCCTGCTGCCGTTGCAACCTCTTAGCACGTACCAGCATCCTCCCTGAGGCCCAGCCTCTGTCTCCACACCATCTGATGCTCTGCCCCACCCCGCTCCCACCTCCTCTCCGCTGCCTTCCCCTCATGGCTCATGCCTAGGGTGGTCTGAACTCTCCCTGACACGGTCACCTTCAGGGAGGTGAGGGCCCGCTGGCTGATGGAGACAGAGATGCGTGAGGTCAAGGCACAGCTTCCCAAGGCACTTCCCGACTTCTTGTCTTGACACTTTTTCTTGCTCTGGAGCTGGGGTTACCTTTCTGTCCCCTAAAACTGGGCACTTCTCAGTCTCCAGGACCTACCCAGGACAGGAACAGGAAACTGTGAGTTTAGGAGCATGTGCCAAATGCCAGAGGTACGTGCTCATTCACTTCTTTCTGTCTCAGGTGGGGTTTTTCCCAAGCAGAGCCTACGACAAGGATTCTAGTACAAATAGATAATCTGGAAGGCAGCCCCAGAAAACACAAATCATGGAGCTTGGGCAATTGACACAGGGGAGGTCTCAATGAACAAGTTACCCCCAGGGGTCCCTAGAGCACTGTCCTGGGAAGCCCCATGGAACAGTGTAGAGCATCCTCCTGGGATCATTCACCTAAAGGGACAGCTGGGAATGTGACCCACTCACTCCGTCTCCACTGGCTGAGGGACATTCCCCTGCAGCATTACTTCCCAGCATTATTTTCCCTGTTGGCCTACCGTATACAGGACTAAAACTAGTTCCTATAGCCAGGTGGAGCCCAGGCAAAGAAACACAGGTGCAGGCAGCTGGAAGCCAGACTGGTATTTGCTAAAAGTTAAAGATGAGGGATATGGGTCAGGTACAGAGAGCCAGAGATCACTCAACTAGAAAGGAATGGAGATGGAACCCAAGCCTAGGTGGTCTTACATCGTTACCCATCACACGACTGCCGTGTCCAGCAAGCGTGAAACTCGGCTTGTTTGGCAGAGTGCCCTCTCCCCAAACCAGGCTTTGGTTTCTGTTCATGCCTTATTAATTCAAATAAATGCCCCAGTTTCTTCTAAGGGAAACATATTTTATTTGGATAGATTTCTCATGCACCTTGTTGCAAATACTCCAGCTTCAAAGGCTAATGCTACTCTTAACGTCTTCCTAACCAAATTCTGTTGGGAACATTCATTTCATAACCAGATCCAATAGAAGTTTATGCCAAAACATATCTTATCCTCTAATAAAGACTAGAGCAGAGCTGTGGAGATTGATTTTTGCTGAATGACTACATGGATATTGGGTCGGGCTGAGCATTTACTCATGTAGATGTGTGTGGAATCACTGCTGGTCTTTTAGAACGTTGGTGGCCTAAAGCAGTTTTTTCTCCAAGAGCAGGCAACCTAACCTAGAATCAGGATGTAGAATCTAGTAATGTCACCAATAATATTACAAATCTGGGGATGAGAGTACTTCTATAGGGATGGATATAAAAATGGTTCAAACTCATTTATCCAAATGAATAGGATAGTGTTACACTGTTTTCAACAGTGTAAAATCAATTAAAATTTTTCAAAAGACATAAAATTTTTCTTCATTAGAGGATCAGTGTAGCTCATAATGTTAATTATTACCCTCACACTTTCTGATGTCATAGAAGCTCTGTAAGGGTGGCTGCATTCCCAGAATCATTTGTTGACAATGTTTATATGAACCAACATACTGATTCTGCTGAATGAATGTCACAGAGAGCTGTCATGTAACCCAGACAGTTTTGAATAGTCATTTCTCAATTTTTTTATTTACCAGCAATTCTTCATATGAAGTCTTATATGGAACTTCCATATACATGAAGTGGCTCTGATATAAATAGGGTAAGGAGTTCTGGTTGAAATCCGTATTTTCACACACCCCCAAGGTATTTGCTCAAGCACCTCTATGCCACCACAAGGACTGCGTAAAAGAGAATAAAAATCAGAAATTAAGTTCTACACCTGACGTGGGAAAAGCAATGCCACATAATGTTAAGTCATTCGGGTAACACCACAGAGCAAGTCTGCAGGAGAACCTGAACGAGGACTCAACTCAACTCTGTGCTACCCTCTGGAGCCATGGAGAACCCCAGGTATTCAGTAGAGATCCCAGAAGGGTCACACCTTAACAGTAGGGCATAATGGGCCCTAGAGTAAAGGATCGTCCCTTTAACACACATTTAAAACAAGCCTCAAGAGGATCAAGTAACTTGACTGCCTGCCGTAATAAACATCAACTCTCTTTCGAGGAAAACTGCTGAGTCCAAAAATTCAATAAGAAGCATTTGTAATGTCTGGCATCCAGTAAACAAAGGTAAACAGCTGCTAACACCAGGAACTCACCTACAACTGTGTTGATTTCTGCAGTATTTATAAAGAAAATGTGCCCACTCTATAAATGTGAGCTCCCATTCATGTGTCCACCTTGCAATAGCTGCATTTCCATGCTCATTTCACAACCAAGAGCTGCCATCTCTAGGGTGTTGACCATGAGCCAGGCACTGCTGGGCACTTGGGCAGGCGTCATCTTACTGAATCTTCAGCCCCTACCCGTGACCCTTGTGGTAGGCATAGCCATTAACCTCATCACTAGGAGAAGGACACTGATGCACGGGGTGTGTCATGGACTAAACGTTATGGCCCTCCAAATTTATATTTTGAATCCCTAACTCTCAATGTGATGGTTTTAGAAGGTGGGGCCTTTGGAAGCTGATTAGGTCGTGAGGGCTCTGCCCCTTTGATTAGAATTAACATCCTTATCAAAGAGGTCCCGGGGAGATCTCTTGCCCCTTCTGAAGACACAGCAAAAAAATGGCTGTTGATGAACCAGGAAATAAGCCCTCACCAGACACCAAAATCTGCCAGTGGTCGGCCAGTGCCTTGATCTTGTACTCCCAGCCTCCAGAACTATGACAAACAAATTTCTGTTTACCAGTCACCCAGTCTATGGTATCTTGTCATAGCTGCCTGAACTGATAAGACAGATGAGGTCATGGGGGAGGAGGCCCCCATGCTGGGATTGGTGTCCTTATAAGAAAAGGAAGAGAGGCCAGAGCTCCCTCCCTGTCTGCCACGTAAGGACACAGTGGGAAGGCAGCTGCCTGCAAGCCTGGAAGCAGCTTTTCACCAGGAACAGAATCACAGGCCCCTTGATCTCCGTCTTCCAGCCTCCAGAACGGTGAGAAATGAAAGTCTGCTGTTTGAGCCGCCCCACCTGTGGCATTTGCTAAAACCACCTGAGTACACTAAGAGAGAGGGGCCCAATTCCTCACCCAGGGCCTCTCATCCACGACACAAGACTACCCACAATGCAAACATAATCAGTGTGTCAGGTCCCACTGCTCCGTGAATAAGGTCACATAAGACACAAAACACAGACAAGGCCGCCCTCCCGGCTCCTGTGTCAGTGGGAAGCTAGCCCCTGCCAAAGCATCTCCCAGTTATTTCTGGGACACCCCACCCCACCCAGAGGTGACAGAATCCCCGTGCAGGGTCCATCCCAGGCTTCCTCCACTCCTTGGGCTTCCACTAGCTCAGTACATCCAAAGCCCTCTGAGGGCAGCTCAGCCCTGCCTTTTGGAGAGGGCTGTCAGTTTCAGACCCAAACACCTAGGTGCATCTCTGCATAGACCACCCATTAGCCATCAAATACATCCTCCTCCTCTTCTGCAGAAACAGAACATGGGTGTCTCTCAGTGAGCACACAGCTGCCCGTGCTGGAGAACGCCTCACCCTCCATCTTTTGCAGCTGAGGAAGGGACCATGTGCCTATGCCTGAATGTGAGTGTAGGTGATCTGAGATGCTTCCCAGCCTGGGTCTTCCATGCAGGTATCCCTCTATTTTTGTCCCTTCCCCAGGAGGTGGAGCACGGAGGTGGATATCAGCTTCCACCTGGCAGATGAGTCTGATGCCACAGGAGATGGCAGAGCAATGGAATGGAGGGGACCTGGGTCCCAAAGGGCTGCATGACACACCCAGGCCGCTGGGCCACTGTCTTTAGGACCACAGCATGGGAAAGAAATCTTACCCTATGTTCTTAAGCTCCCATATTCTGGAGTGTTTCTTGTTAAAGCTGCTTGGAGTTTACCCTCACCAACACAGCACGAGAGGATGTAAAATAGATGGAGTGTGAGTGTGTTCTGCTGCTATAAATATCACCTTGATGTTTTTAAAAAGCCCCTGGAGATACACCCAGTACAATGAATGTCAGTCTCTCTAATGCCTTGTCACAGTCTGCATCTTAGGGAGCTTTGGGTGGAATCAGGAGGTCCGGGGACATGATGGGTTGGTAACTGAGTACAAACAGAATCAGCATCCAACTGGAAGATAAGAAGAGGCTTCAGGTAGGGACCAGTTGGCAATTCCCAAATCAGGGAGAGCATCAGAGTTGCCGGGGACACTAGTATAAATTCAGATTCCAGGGACACGCTCCCTGTGAACACTGGCTTGGTGGGTCTGAGAAGGATCAGGAAACTACAGGCTTAACAAATACCCCCATTGACTCTTTTAGGTTAAATTACATTAAAGTCACCCATATTCAATATTATTTATCCTAAAAATGGCAATTTCTTATGGTTAGACATAATACAAATAACTTAGGGGTTTGTGTTTGGATATCTAAACTAGATTAATGACCCTGCCTTCTGTGTTCCTAAAGATAGACAGACAGACAGAATAGACAGATAAGGTGGATAGACAGATTGGCTAGATGGACAGATAGGCTAGATGGAAAGATAGGATAGATAATAGAATAGGCAGAAAAATTATTAGGTATTGTAGATAGACAGATGATAGATAATTTTAGATAGGAGATAGATGATTGATAAATATATAGATATTTTAGATAAATAGATAGATATTTTAGGTAAATAGATAGGTATTATTCTGAAGCCTCCTTCCTGCTCTCCCTGCTGAGAACTTCCGGGCACAGTTATCTGGATGGCTCCCCAGGAGTGTTCTACATCTTGCCCTCCCGGTGTCTAAGTTCAGCTTCATTCCCTTCCTTCTTTCTTGGCAATGCCTTCTCCTCTGATCTGTCAGCCTTTCTATAAAGCTGGGCATGCAAAGCTCTTCATTGATCCCTCCAGCAGGGATACCAACTGTACCCAGAACAAAAGTCACCAGGGGCCCTCTCAGCAGTAAGGCAGGCTGCCCACACCCCCAGGTCATTCACACAACCCTCCTGTGGCCGGTTCTCTCCTCCAGACCCTTGAAGCTCCCTATGGAAACATCTCTAAAAGCCCACAGCTTTCAGCTACTCAACAGAACACAGCCTCATGGAAAACAAAAAGCTTCCATGAACTTTTTGGGACATGGAGTCATCCTAAATTGAGTGAACATTTTGAGCCAAAGAGGCACGAAAGCCTGCCTAATAACAATCTTCTGATTTTACAGATGAGGAAGCCAAAGCCTCAGGCAGGGGTGGCCTCGGGGTGTGGCGTGGGTGTCGCTCTCAGCATGCCCCCACAGAAGTCCCGACTCAGAACCCACTGCAGGGATATGAGGTAGGGGAGGGAATCAGCAGAAAGGGCCTGCATTTCTTCTCTTCCGACATGATGGAAATAATAGATGTTTGGGCCTTTCTGTGATCTTTGGAAAAATAAAAGTTGGCAACTGAATAGCATTCCCCAAGTTATCTAGATTTGCTTCTCAGAAAATCCAAATTTTGGGGAACTTCTGAGCTATAGGAACCTGATCCCTCTGTCCTAGATTGTACAGCTTTACGCAACAACCCCACCCCCTGACCTCCTTTTACAGATTTACAGAGGATAACGTTTTGGCCCAGTAACGGAAACTGACTTCCCAAGATTCTAGACCAAGCAAAGAACAGAGGCAGAGGGCAGCCGGGATAACAGCTTCATCCACAGGCCCCATTTTCCTGTACATACAGTGGGTGGAGTGACAGCCCTTTCTCATGGGCTGCTCCGAGGATGATGTGGAAGAGTCTAGGTCACTGGTATGAATATTCTAACCAACAGAGATAAACAAGGCTCATGTCTTCAACAGAACAGAAGAGACTACTCCACGGTACAGCAGGTTAATGGAAATCTTGCTCCAGCCGGGGACTCAGAGATCCAGGCTGTTTCCATCTTGTGGCCTCCACCCCACCGCCACGTGGCTTTTCCTGTCTCCACAGCAGGGAGTCGAAGCCAAGCATGGAGAGTTCTGACCGCTGCTAAGCTCCCGGCAGGGAGAGGCTGCTTCACTTCTTCTCCCGGCCGGTGACCTGGAGCCAGGCACACGGCTCAACCCAACTGCAAGGAAATCTGGGAAACAGAATTTTCCATGTGCCCAGGAAAAGGAACAGACAAGGAACATGAGATTGCTCCACCAGGCCTGCACAGATTCATTCCTCCAATGCTCAAACAAGGCCTGAAATCCCTCCCATTTTTGCATTCCCTGAGGCCTATGAGGCAACTTGCAGAAAAACCGCACCACCCAGGAGGAACAGAGTGGAAGGGAGGGGTGTGGCATTCAGCCGGCCAAAGCAGAAGTTTGTTCTGAGCGCTTGGTCTGGGGATCTGGCTAGCTTCACTATCATGTTATCACTCCACAGTGTGTCAGCAAATTCTTGAGCAATCATGATTAAGTAGAAAGAGCACATTTGATCGTTCCTGTTTCATAATCCAGAATGATAGCCTGTTCCATTTGCACTGCCCTCACAGTGAGCCTGGGACTCTCGGGTGCAGGGAGAAGGTGGGGGGGAGGAGGCCCAGCCTCCCGGGGGTGATCTGGCACCATCCAACCTGCCAGGCTCTAGGCAGCCTGAGCAGGGAGACTTGGACCTTCCTGAGGCTCACTGCAGGGCTTCCCCACAGTGCAGCCAGCAGGCAAGACGGGCTGATGGTTCCTTCAGGGGCCCTGAAGCTGGTCAGAAATTGGTGCTCCTAGAACCAGTTTCTCCTGCATCTGTTCCTACAGCTCCTCTGCCCCTACTAATGCCCAGGGAGCTCAAACCCAAGCTCTCCAGCCCCTTCCCATATTCATGCCCTCCAGCTCTTCCTGTCTCTTCAGCCCTCAAGACTCGGCTTAAGTGCCTGCTCCCCAAAGATGCCATGCCCACTGAGAGTGCCCACTGAGAGACCTGTCCCTCCCCTGAGATCCTATAGCGCCTCCTTCACTTCTCTGCCAGCCAAATGCATGTGTGTTCACCAAGGCAGAATCTTGCTGTCTTCCCTCTGTAGCCCTCATCAACCACTGCCTCCTAGCCAGGTCCTGTGCTGGGCATTTTGAGCTCTAGGGTTTCACTAGGTTGAGGGATGGCCCTGTGTCTGCCCCTTCCTGTGTCCACACCCTGAGCCATGGGTCTTCAGGGCTGTTCCCATGCAGAGGTGGCACATATCTCCTTACTCCATCTGGAGTTCAGCAGGTGTCGGCCAGCAGATGTGACACGAGCAGAGCTGGAGTAGGCATATGTGCCACTGTACCTGCTCCCCTGTCTGCATCATTACAAGGGCAGGAGGTGCCAGGACTGCCCCTTGGTCCCAGGAGCCAGTGGGAGTCACAGGAGCTGAGCCATCCCAGTCACGCTGCCCCGCCCCAACCCACCCCACCCCACCCCACCCATCCCAGCCTGTGTCCCTGCAGAGTAAATGCTTGCTGTTTGCAGCTACTGAGTTTTGGATGGTTTATTATCGTCTTAGGCTATTCAGGCTGCTGTAACAAAATACTATGAACTGAGTAGTTTATAAACAATGGACATATTTCTCACAGTTCTGGAGGCTGGAAGTCCAAGACCAAGGCAGTGACAGATTTGGTCAGTGTCTAGTAAAGGTGCACTTTCTTGGTCATAGACTTGCCTTCTTGCTGTGCTGTCACTTGGTGGAAGGGGTTAGGGGTTTTCTCCGGCCTCTTTTATGAGGGCACTGATCCCTCTGTCGGGGAAGGCCTCGCTGAGGAATGACAGTGGAGCTGGGACCTGCAGAGGAAGAGATCTAGGCCTGAGACCACCTGGGGAAGGCCACTCCAGGGCATTCCAGGAGGAGGGACCAGCGGTGCAAAGGCCTGAGGTGGAAGGAGCCCGCCTGCAGAACTGGCAGGAGCCTGGGGCACCAGGAGGGGCATGAGGGGGACCAGGCTTATCATGCAGGGCCTTTAGGTCAGGATGAAGGATTGTATCTCAAGACAGCAGGGCTGCTGCTGTGCTGAAGCCTGGGGTGTGGTGCCATCTGACTCGTACACTGAGGCCTCAGCCCTTTCGAGGAAGAGGCAACTGCAGGGGGCTCAATGATTGTGCTGGGTGAGCCCACTTGCATCATCTCCTGGAAGCCAGACATGCTTGGGAGATAGCGTGCGTGTTCCCATCGAACAGTGGAGAAACCTCAGGGTCAGAGGTTAGCAAGATGTGCCCAAGTTCACACAGGAGAGGCCGGGGCAGCCCTGCCTGATGCCAGGTATAACCATGGCCAGTGGGATGTGGACACCACTCTCAGCATCTACACATTTGTTCATGGAAAGCATGGGATGTGATCTTCAGTCATCTCTTCTGAAAGAGCTGCAACTCCCAGCTCGATAGGAAATGGCGAAGGCCACAGGGTTTTGTCTGGGTGTGCACATCATGCCGTTTTCTTAACCTTTCCTCACTCCCAGCCCGGACATGCCTTCTCTCCAGTCATGTGAACATGCCCTTGGGTTTTATTGTGTCTTCTCACCACACTCAGGAAATGTCCCGGCAGCCTCATTCACAGTGACACAGAAATGACTCGGGAGGTTTCAACGACCTCCATGCCCTGTGGGGTTGAATTTTGAATAGGGTAGGAGAGTTCTTAGGCCAAAGAAAAGAATTCCTAATGGTAAAGTTTTCAGAATCAGCCAGTCTTACTGGCTGGCAGGCTGGGGACAGGAAAGATGCCCCAGGACCATAAGGGTTATAGGTGGATGTGGTCTTTGTCCACTCCCCGCACCGTCTCCCACTGGCTCTCTCGGACCTACCTCATCCCCACTGATACTTTCTCTCTTTTAATATCTCCCCATTTTTGTTTGGATCAAATTTTCCTCAATTTCCTCTGGACCTCAGATTTTCTGCACATAAGATACTCCTCGAGGTTGGCCACCTTGGAAAAAGTTACTAAATACTCCAGACATTAAACAAGTTACAAAAGATAATAAGGCCTGTGAACACACCATCCAGCTTCAGGAGTGATGCATTATGGTTCAGTCCCCCGTGAAGCTCCCCCTCATTCCCGTATCTCCCTTCTCCTGCCAAGGAAACATTTTCCTGAATTTGGTGTCCATCCTTCTCATGTCTTTTCAATACCAATAATCTATTGAGTTGTTTTTATGAATGCCATGTAGTAGTATGTTCTGTGTGTGTGTGTGTGTGTGTAGAGACAGGGTCTCCCTCTGTTTTCCAAGCTGGAGTGAAGTGGGCAATCACAGCTCACAGCAGCCTGGAACTCCCAGACTCCAGTGACCCTCCTGCCTCAGACTCCCAAAGTGCTAGAATGGCAGGCGCGAGTCACACCACTCAGCCCATGTTTTTAATCTGGGCTCTGCTGCAACGTTTCTCAACCAGTGTTTTATCTGTGAGACCCGCCCATGTGACAACATGTGGTTCTTCTCATGCAGCGTTGCTGCCGTGCGGTATCCCATCTTCACACGCACCATCGTGTTTCTCCTTTCCCCTGTTGGCATCAGCATGAGGAGATTATGAGCCACATTGCCATGTCCCTGCAGGGATGTTGGCCACAGGGCCTTGGCACATGGTGGAGCTACTTCAGTGTCACCAGGTGACATTTTTAGCGATGCCTACACCAGCACAGACCCAGAAACATAGACTTGTTTGTGAATCCTGACCCTACCACTTACTATCTTGATTTTTTTCTGGCCTCGATTTCCTTATCTGGAACCCGGGCATATGAAGAATACTGACTGCACAGTGTTGTCGTGGAAACTAAAACGTCGTGAAGCACAGGCACACCTGGCTTTATTGCACTTTGCAGAGAATGCTCTTGTTTTTAAACAAGCTGAAGGTTTGTGTGGAGCAAGTCTGTTGTCACCGTTTTTCCAACATCGTGTGCTCACTTCATGTTGTCACGTTTTGGTCATTCTCACAATACTGCAAATATTTTGTTATTATATCTGCTATGGTGATCTGTGATCAGTGATCTTTGGTGTTACTGTTGTAAACAATTGTCTTGGGGTGCTGCAAACCATGCTCACCTAAGACAACAAACTTAAATGATAAATGCTGTGTGTGTTCCGACTGTTCCACTCACTGTCTGTTCCCTCATCTCTCTTCCTCTCCTTGGGCCTCCTTAGCCTCTGAGACCCACACAACAATGTTGAAATGCAGCGAATTTCAACCTTAGAGGTCCTGCAATGGCTTCTAAGTGTTTAAATGAAAGGGAGAGTCACACATATCTCACTTTAAATCTAAAGGTAGAAATCACTAAATTTGGTGAGGAAGGTGTGTTGAAAGCTGTGTTAGACCCAACACTAGGCCTCTGGTGCCAAACATTTATTAGCCAAGTTTGAATGCGAAGGAAAAGTTCTTGAGGGAAATCAAACCCGCGACTGCAGTGAACACACAAATCATAAGAAAGTAAAACAGGCTTGTCGCTGATATGGAGAAAATTTTAGGGTCTAGATAGACGATCAAACCAGCTATAACATCCCCTTAAGCCAAAGCCTGATCCAGAGCAAAGCCCTAACTCTCTTAAACCCTGTGAAGATGGAGAGGCAAGGAAGCCTCAGAAGAAAAGTTTGAAGCTAGCAGAGGTTGGTTCATAAGGTTTAATGGGGGGGGGGGGGCGCGGGTTGGGGACGGGGGAAGGCACCTTCATAACATAAAAGTGCAAGGGGAAGCAGCAGGTGTTGATGGAGAAATTGCAATAAGTTCTCCAGAAGATCTAGCTAAGGTCATTGATAATGGTGGCTACACTAAACCACGGATTTTCCATGTAGACAAAACAGCTTTATATTGGAAAAAAATATACCATATAGGATTTTCATAGCTAGAAAGAAGTCAATGCCTGGCTTCAAAGCTTCAAAGGACAGGCTGACTCTTGTTTGGGGCTAATGCAGCTGGTGACTTTGAATTGAAGCCAATGGTCATTTACCATTCTTGAAATCCTATGGCCCTTAAGAACTATGTTAAATCTATTCTGCCTGTGCTCTGTAACGGGAAAAAAGAAAGCCTGAATGCCAGCACATGTGTTTATAGCATGGTTTGCTAAATATTTTAAGCCCACTGTTGGGACCTCTGCCTTTCAAACTATTCCTGCTCACTGACCATGCATCTGGTCGCCCAAGAGCTCTGATGGAGATGTACAAGGAGACGAATGTTGTTTTTGTGTCTGCTAACACCATCATTCTGCAGCCCATGGATCAAGGACTAATTCTGACTTTTGACTCTTAATATTTAAGAACTATTTGTTAAGGCTATAGCTGCCATCAGTAGTAATTCCTCTGTTGGATCTAGGCCAAGAAAATTGGAAACCTTCTGGAAAGGAATCACCGTTCTAGATCCCATTAAGAACATTTGTGATTCATGGCAAGAGGTCAGAATATCCACATTAACAGGAGTGTGGAAAAAGTGGATTCCATCCCTCCTGGATGACTCTGAGGGATTTAAGACTTGAGTGGAGGAAGTCACTGAGATGTGACAGAAGTAGCAAGAGAACTAGAATCAAGAGTGCAGCCTGAAGATGTGGCTGAGTGGCTGCAAGCTCATGATCCAACTGGAACAGATGAGGAGTTGCTGTGTATGAATGAGAAAAGAAAGCAGTTTCTTGAGATGGAATCTACTGGTGAAGATGCTGTGAACTTTGTTGAAACGGCTACAAAGGATTTAGACAATTACGTAAACTTCGTTGATAAAACAGCAGCAGCGTTTGAGAGAATTGACTCCAATTTTGACAGAAGTTTTACTGTGGGTAAAATGTTTTCAAACTGCATTGCACGCTGCAGAGAAATCCTTTGTAAAAGCGAGAGTCCATGGATGCAGCAAAAACCTTATTGCTGACTTGTTTTAAGAAATTGCCACAGTCCCCTCAGCCTTCAGCAACCACTACCCTGATCACTCCGGCAACCATCAACATTGAGGCAAAAGACCCCTGCAGCAAAAAGACTGCAACTCTGTGAAGGCTCAGATGATTGTTAGTTTTTACCGATATTTTTTGGTAAGTTACATGCATTTAGACAAAATGATATTGCACATTTAATAGACTAAGCATAGCATAAGCATAACTTGTTTTGAGACTGAATCTCAGTCTGTCTCCAAGGCTGGAGTGCAGTGGCATGATCTTGGCTCACTGCAACCTCTGCCTCCTGGGTTCAAGCGATTCTCCTGCCCCAGTCTCCTGAGGAGCTAGGACTGCAGGCACCCACCACCATGCCTGGCTAATTTTTGTATTTTTAGTAGAGACAGGGTTTCCCCATGTTGGCCAGGCTGAGCATAACTTTTATATGCCTTGGAAATCAAAAAAATTCTGTGACTAGCTTTATTGTGATAATCACTTTATTGCGGTGGTCTGGAACCGAACCTGCATATCTCTGAGGTCTGCCTGAGTAAAGGGTGTAAGATAAAACCCAGCAAGTGTTTCACGAGTGTGCACCACTGGGCAGCTGCTTTCATTACTGATTCTGTGATGTCCTGGGGAACCTCTCAATGGAGACAGCACCTGGGAGACTATAACACCACATTGGAATGTGGTCTCTGGAGCCAGGGGGTGCTGGGTTTGATTCCTGGTTCTGCCACATACCAGCTGCCGTTAACTGGACACTTATCTAAATGTCTATGCCTCAGTTCCTTTGCTTGTAAAATGGGATCAGTGATAACAGTACCAGCCTTGTGGGCGACTGCAAAGTTCAAGTGGGAGAATCTAGGTAGAGCTCCTAGCCAGTGTCTAGCAGAGGGCAAGCAAGAAATGTGAGTTGTTCACAGGGTAACCAGCACCTGCTTCTGATCTTCCTAAGTATGTCCCAATGAAACACACAAAATGCCAGCAACGGGCCGGGCATGGTGGCTGTAATCCCAGCCATGCCTAGAATCCCAGCACTCCGGGAGGCCAAGAAGAGTGGATCACCTGAGCTCAGGAGTTTGAGACCAGCCTGGCCAACATGGCAAAACTCCGTCTCTACTAAAAATACAAAAAAAAAAAAAAAAAATTAGCTGGGCATGGTGTCACGCGCTTGTAATCCAGCTACTCAGGAGGCTGAGGCAGGAGAATCTCTTGAGGCAGGAGGCTGAGGCAGGAGAATCTGAGGCAGGAGAATCTGAGGCAGGAGAATCTGAGGCAGGAGAATCTCTGAGGCAGGAGACAGAGGTTATAGTGAGCCCAGATCGCACCACTGCACTCCAGCCTGAGCAGCAGAGTGAGACTCCATCTTTAAAAAGCCAGCGATGCCATCAGCCCAGGCCAAGGACCACTCAGGACCCCTTGAGAGCTGTACCCCAAGGGTTCCAGCCTGGAATATAGGGAGTTGGGGCAGAGGGGGATCAAACTCTAGCCACAGACATTTAGGATGAAGCTGAAATAATCTTCAGTTCCTATCAATGTGCTTCCTCTGGTCACAGAGATTGACCCCACTGAATTGAGTCAGAGAGGGTAAGAGAAACCCTTTTAAGGCTCAGGGACGACTGTGGAGAAAAGTACAAAAGGCAGGGGCCATTTCTCTCTAACTCCAAAGGGCCGCGTCCAAGCGGGGCCCAGGGCTACCAGGGTCTGCCCCCAACTCTCACCCAGCCCCCACCTCTGCTTGGAGAGGAGAAAAAAAAAAAATCCTTGGAAAAGGATCCATCTCGAACTCGCTTACTGTGTCTGAGGCCCAGACACAGGCTGTTTAGACAGCCTGTTTCGGTGGGTGGTCAGGTCGGGAGACCCGAGCGCAGAGTTTACAGAAGGCCCTGGCACAAATGAACTGTTGACGACCAACTGGAAGGGCTCAGTGAAATCACAACATGTAAAATATGAAAAGGGGGCCCTTTGTAGGGTGGGGGGAGAGAGAAAAGGAAAGAAAGGCCCGTTTGGAAGGAATTCAAGCAACCACAAGAAGACCACGCACAGAAGTCTCGCCATCACACACATGCACCCGCCGCGAACATCCCCCTTCCCTCTCCGCCAACACAAACGGCTTTTTTTTTTCTTTTTTGAAATTTCATAGATTTAAATAGTCTTTCTGCATCAAATACAAGAAACAGACCGACATTTTCTCACCCCTGTTATGTGGCAGGCTAATATTTGGCCATCTACGCTCCATTGGAGACCATTTCTGGGAGAACACGGCCCCTTTCCAGGTTGGTGGCCGCCCACCCCGGCCACCCACACCCACCTTGTCCGCCAGCACTTTCCTGCTCCTCCGGCTTGGGAACAAAGGCTTGGCGAGTATGGCGCTCGGTTTTCCAGCGTGTCAAACCCATAAGTACATCCTGCAGCACTGACGCTGGACTAAAGACGTGGAAAAGACCCTCTTTGTAAATGTGAGTGCCAAACAAGTCAGGATGGTCCGTGTTGGAGGGACTGCACCGCACGGTGGAGGTCTGGAATCCGGCCACACTAGCTTCAGATTTCTCTTCTTTAGGAGCTCAAACATTGCAATGGGTTTTGAAGACCCCTGATACCCCTTCCACATGCTGTTCCCCACAAAAGTCACTCTCTCACAGCATTCCCAGCAGTGTTTGTTTTTGTGCTTTGCTGTTACTCTCATAAGTATCCAAAACAACCCACAGCATTACTTTTCTTTTTTTCTTTTCTTTTCTTTTTTCTTTTTTTTTTTTTTTTTTGAGACAGTTTCCCTCTGTCACCCAGGATAGAATGCAGTGGCAGGCGTAATTTCAGTTCACGGCAACAACCACCTCCCGAGTTCAAGCAATTCTCTTGCCTCAGCCTCCCATGTAGCTGGAATTACAGGTGCATGCCACCACGCCCAGCTAATTTTTATATTTTTAGTAAAGACGGAGTTTTGCCGTGTTGGCCAGACTGGTCTCAAATTCCTGACCTCATGTGATTGGCCTGCCCAGCCTTCCAAAGTGCTGGGACTACGGGCATGAGCCACCATGCCAGGACCACTTTTCTTTTCTAAAAAACAAAAGTTCTTTTTTTTTTCTTCTTTTTTTTTTTTGGAGACAGAATCTCACTCTGTGCCCAGGCTGGAGTGCAGGGTGCAATCGCATTTCACTGCAGCCTCAGCTTCCTGGGCTCAAGGGATCCTCCCACCTCAGCTTTCTGAATAGCTGGGACTACAGACATATGCCAGCACACTAGTCTAATTTTCTTTTCTTTTTCTTTCTTCCTATTTTTTTTGTAGAGATGGGGTTTTGCTATGTTGCTCAGGCTGGTCTTAAACTCCTGGGTTCAAGGGATCCATCCACCTCAGCCTCCCAAAGTTCTGGGATTACAAGGATAAGCCACTGCACCTGGCCTTAAAAAGGAGTTTCTAAAACATCATACTAACATTTCCTTTTGAAACTTTTTCTACCCCAAAATCTCTTTTTAGAGTTTATGGAGATAGATGCTAAGTATTCTATTAAATGACCTCTGTTACTGTTTCACATCCTTACTGTATTAAATAAATTGTTACTACTTTGAGGTTCTAATCCATTAAAAACTTTGTTACTGTTTCAAGTTTCTACTCCGCAGAATGAAATCTGTTACCGTGTTGCCATCTCTGAGAAGAGCCTACACTGCCCTCCAGTTTCCTTTTCCATACTATTAGGTGATTGGCAGGTTTCACTGATACATTGTTGCAGTGAACTTTCTGTCACACACACATCCATGCCTATAAAATATGCATTTGCAAACATTCTCCAGAAAATTGACTTTGTGGATCAATTTTACTAGCTATTACCAAATTGCTGTAGAGAGAGAGAGAGAGTGCTCTGAGGTCCATTTCCACTGCAGTAGACACACTTCACTCGATGTCTCTATGATGTGTTCTCACACCTCTGAGCTTTTGCAGTGTGATGAGCCTGAAAAGTTATCTGTTGTTTACATTATCACCTCCATGGCTGTTGGTGAGAATATGCACCTCTGCAGCAATGCATTCTTTGTTTCTATCTTCAATGAATTGCCTGGTCATGGCCTGCATATGTTCATTAGGTTGTCTTTTATTATTGACTTGTTTGAAAATATATTTGGAACTTGGATAATTACAATACCGACAACCCCTACTGCCTGCAATGTACTAAATGCTTGTCTAAACCCATTGCAGCTCTCATCCAATATAATCTTCAGAGCATTTGCTGGATGAGGAAATGGGGAAGGCTGGTGCGGTGATGTGCATCTGTACACCTGCTGGGACATAACGCCAGGCCAGGGGTAGTCACTTACATTGAAAATACCTTCTTCCAATCTGTCAACCCTATTTTGCTAATGGGGTATTTGTTAAGAACAAGAGAATTTTATGTTTTAATTTTAATATAGTGAAATTTATCAAACTCCTTTGTGCTTCATGATATTTGGCTGTTAAGAAAGCTGCCTTGACTCCAAAGTCATGAAAATACTCCCCTATATTCCTCTTTTAGACTTTCAATATTTTCCCTTCTGCATTTAGATGTATACTAAAGTCTGTTTCTATGGACAGCTAATTTCATCAGACAAATTTCTACCATGACTTGGAGGGGTCAGTGATTGATTACAGTTTGGTAAGGGCAGCTGTCAGATACACAGAGACTAACCGCCAAGGGGCTTGGGGCTCGGTGATGGTTCGGAAAATGCCGGAAAAGTCACAGGGGAGTTAGGTCATAAAAACATTGAAAACCCTTGATCTGCTAGCAAAGTTGATTGCCTTTGAGATTATTTGGAGAACAGAAGGTTACAATTCTATGAAATCCTGTTAGGTCTCTTTGGCCCTATTTATAGACTAACCTACAACCCAGTCAATGACCCTCCCATCTCGACAGAGGCCCAGGTTAAAAGGCTCACACGGTGGTGTCCCCTTTAGTACCCTCATTGGCAGCCAATAGCTGAGAACACCAGGCTGTGCTAGGAAACCAGCCAGCTCAGTGCTTCGGTTAGCATTTAACCTCCCATCTCAGGGTCCCTCTGAAGTCTGTGTCCTTATCTTCATCTTACAGCTGCTTGGACCCTGACACTCAGGAATGTGATACGCCCTATGCCTATGGGGCAGATCTAGTATTCAAATGTGAAACAAATTCCCACGCAAGCACTTTCTCTATCTCGTTATTTTTGAAAGAGAGAAATCTGTTTCTGGTGGCCAAATGACTTTAAGTAGTATGTACAGAATACCTTTTTGTTTCAATATTCCATGTTGATTTATTTTTTGAAATGGAGTCTCACTCTTTTACCCAGGCTGGAATGCAGTGGTGTGATCTCAGCTCACTGCAACCTCTGCCTCCTGAGTTCAAGCAATTCTCCTGCCGCAGCCCCCCAACTAGCTGAGACTACAGGCACATGCTGCCATGCCAGGCTAATTTTTTGTATTTTAGTAGAAACGGGGTTTCACCATGTTGCCCAGGCTGGTTTCAAACTCCTGAGCTCAGGCGGTCCACCCTTCTCGGCCTCCCAAAGTGCTAGGATTACAGGTGTGAGCCACCATGCCTGACCTCCATATTGATCATTATGTGAACTGGAGATGATAAAACAGCACTTAAGCACATCCGGTCAAGCATCACACTGCTCAGGCGATACTAACAAGGCACTGCAGGGCTGGATGTGGCCGGTTCTGTGCAAGATGTGGAGCCCACCTGCCCACCCATCCCAGCGAAAGCCCAGCCATGTCCTAGCCAGTGACCTGGCCTCCAGCAACCTGCCCTTTCCTTGCCTCCATCCCCCTATGTAAAATGGGACAACTATCGTTTTTCTCTGAGCTGATTGCTGCAAAGTTTAAATCCCAAAATATGCAAAATGCTGAGAACAGTGCCTGGAATGAAGCAACTGTTCTGTAAGTATTAAGTATTAGTTTGGACTTCTGGCCAGGTGCAGTCGCTCCCTCCTGTAATCTCAGCACTTTGGGAGACCAAGACGCAATGAAGGCAGGACCTTGAGACCAGCCTGGACAACAGCCTGAGACTTCATCTCTACCAAAAAAAAAAAAAAAGCCAAGTGTGGTAGTTACTCAGGAGATCACTTGAGCCACAATCAACATGCCACTCCACTCCAGCCTCAGCAACAGAGTGACACCCTGTCTCAAAAAAAAAAAAAAAGATTTTTAAAGGGGTACTGTTTTTTTTTTCTGTTTTTTTTTTTTTTAAATAGTCCTGTCTTAAATAATTTAAATATTACTATCTAAAACATTTGCATTCATAGAAAAAATGCCACTGGCATTTTGTGGCTGTGGGGGTAAACCATGGCCTAGCACATTCCACCTCCACAGTGGCGCTCAGCATCTCAGCACAGGGTTCTCTGTCCTGGGAGCACCTGGGAGTTGCTAGGGAAGTGTTTAAATGCCCAGCAGCTGGCCCCACCTCAGCCCACTGGAGGCAGAAACCCTGGGGTACAGCTTGGGTGTCAGATGCCACGGAGGCCCCGCTGATGGTAATGTACAAGTTCAAGAGCTCCTGGTCCTGAACATCTGCCTTCCCCTGGGTTAAAGTAGCCAGGTGGGATCTCCAGAAAACTGACACACAGGCAAGCAGGGACTCCCTGGCACAGGAGGAGGAGCTTCGGTCTTCAGTGTGTGTTCTGCTGGGGAGGTGAGTGCCCCTGCAAAACAAGACATGGGGTAGTCCAAAGCATCGAGGGCTGAGGGCTGGTGCCTTGGGCCACACTGGGGGCCCTGGAGGCCTGAAAGGAGGGTCATGGAGGTGGGGCCAGCCTGGGGAGACCCCACAGAGGTCCCGGCCTCATTCCTCCCTTCCCCCAACTTCCTGCTGAACCCCCATTGGCAAAGCAAGGGTGCTGTCGACGTAGTTGGAAGAGGTCAGCTTCCAGGGCCCACAGGGTTATCCACTCTGGAGGCTCCAATCGTCTCCTTAGGAGACTGGGAGAGAGGAGTGGAGAGCTAAAGAGGGACCCCAGAGAACACGGCTGAGAGGCTAAGGAGGAGAGACCACTGAGTGCGGATTCCAGCAGGATAAGGAGAGTGACACAGCCCTGCTCGCTGCCTCCAGCCCGGGCAAGGCCTCGACACACCCAGGCTCTTCACCTTGCCCAGGAGCTGGTTAGATGGAGGCTTTTTGAGGCCAGCTCTGAAGGACGCTGCCCCAGAGCAGGAATTGTTTTTGCCTCCCCTTGTACCCCACGAGTGCCAGTTCTGGAGTCTCAGGTCACACCCTGGTCCCAGACTTCCTGACCTCATGAGTCTCCTCCTCCTCCTTTGCAAAATGAAGAGCATTCACCTCCTGTAGTTGGGGGACTCCACGAGGCGGGTGCATGCTCAGCACTGTGGGCCCAGTTGTGCTGGACTTGATCAGCAGTTCTGGTCACCAAGAGACCCCTCGGCATCAGCCTGGGCAGCAGCTCCAGATCAAAGTGGAGAAGGGGGATGAGAGAGAAGAGGATGGCAAGGAGGTGGGGAGGGACAAGGGGAAGGAGGAGGGGCAGGTAGGAGGGAGGATAGGGAGGAGGAGGGAGGATAGGAGGGAGGTGGGAGGGACAGGGAGAAGGAGGAGGAGGAGAGGGACAGGAAACAGCAGGTTGGTTTAAGCATTGTGAGAAGGTAGCCGGGGGATCTTGTCTTCATTTTAAATGTGAGTTTTAATTACACATATGGGGCTGGCAAAGAATAATACAAACCCCCAAGAGATCATGACCCTAGAATATGTTTTTCAATACAGAGGAAATTCCCAATTTGATGCTGCTAGATGGGTCATGTTTTTGTTTTTCCCCCTTCACTAAAATCTGGCTCATAACCTTCAGCCAAAAAGCAATACTACCTTGACACTTTGTTTTTAACATTTAAAAAAGTTCTAAGGCCAGAATTAGTTGTTCAGGTTGAGATATGGGGGTGTGAACTGGCACTCCTGCTGGCCATAAATCAGGGCAAATCCCACAGATTTACCTCCTGTTTGGATAAGAACTTCGGAGCCAGCTTGGAGGCTGGTAGGAAGAAAGAGAGATTGAGAGAGAGGAAGAAGAGCTGGAAGGAGAAAAAGGAAGGGGAGGAGGAGGAGGAGAAAAGAGGGATGGGGTGCCATGCACAGCAGCAACTTCCTGCATTAGAAACAAGGTCGTTTTGCTTTTTTGCTTTCACAAGACAAGCGCCAGGTTAAGGTGAAACTTACTAACAAGCTGCAGCTCAGACCACCATCCCTGGCCATTCATCTCCTAGGCAATGGAACGTTACGTAGCCACACTGTAGCTAAGCTGCTCACCTAATCATGACTGGGCATCATTTGTACTGCTTTGATCAACAAAACGTTTAAACATTTCAATCATTTTATGGGAGGTTTTTTTTCCCACCCCCAAAATAAGCTTCACATTTCTCAGAGTTGCAAAGCTATTCTGGATTTTCTGGAGGCCACTGAAGATTTTCTACTCATGGCAGTGAGTACACGGCTCCCACAGCCATGTCCTCTGGAGGCACATTCGTTCATTTCATCATGCGCACCTATTATATGCCACAGCTCTCATGGACACTGGACATTCTTCAGAGAACAAAACAGACAAGATGCCTGCCCTCAGGGCACTGACATTGTCACAGAGAAAGCAAGACAGAAATACACATCATACAGGGTTAGATGGGCTGTGCTATGGAGACAGGAAGCATGGAGCAGGTGCAAAAAGATGCTAAGATCAGCCACTTCTGAATAGCCTGGAGCAGAGGGGGTCTTGCTCTGATGCCCAGGCCAGAGTCCTGTGGCCCGATCTTGGCTCACGGCAGCCTCTACCTCATGGGCTCAAGCAGTCCTCCCACCTTAGCCTCCCAAGTAGGCACATGCTGCCACACCTGGATAATTTTTGTATTTTTAGTAGAGATGGGACTTTGGCATGTATCCCAGGCTGGTGTCAAACTCCTGGGCTCAATTGATCCTCCTGCCTCGGCCTCCCAAATTGCTGGGATTACAAGCATGAGCCACCACGCCCAGCCTATGTCTTTTTTCTGTCATCTGCTCATTGTCATCCTTGAGTAGAAATTTCTGAGCACCAAAAGACATGGGCAAAGTCCAGTCCCCTGAAGCCCCTGAGCCCTTTGAGCTTACCCACAGGTCCCTGCTATTGGTTTTTTTCCTTCGCCCACAATGTTCGTGCATTTGGTTATTTAGTCTTTGATGTCAGCACATATTAGAAGCAGAAAAGTGGCTGGGTGCAGTGGCTCGGGCCTGTAATTCCAGCACTTTAGGAGGCTGAGGCAGGAGGAACACAAGGTCAGGAGTTCTAGACCAGCCTGATCAATGTGGTGAAACTCCATCTCTATTAAAAATAAAAACATTAGCCAGGCATGGTGGCATGCACCTGTAATCCCAGCTACTCTAGAGGCTGAGGCAGGAGAATTTCTTGAACCTGGGAGATGGAGGTTGCAGTGAGCAGAGATCACACTGCTGAACTCCAGCCTGGGCAACAGAGCAAGATTCTGTCTCAAAAAAGGCAGAAAAGTAAAAGGAATACCAGGGAAATATAGTCTATTAAAAAGGGGATGTTGATTTTTTAACTCAATAGGATTCCTTTGAAGATTTTAAAATTTACTTTCAGATACTTGACTAAGTAAAGAGAGGTTCTGGAGGTCAGGGGGTGGTTCTAGTTGTGCTACATTCTGACTTAGGTGGGTGTTGCTAGATCGACTGGGGACCCTAAAAGCTGTGTCAACAGTCATGATGCAGGGATGCTTCCATGATGAAAATAACCTGTGCTCTGAGAGTCTGTCCTGTTCCCCCTTCAGCCACCAGCTCTGGCAGGATGGCACTGTGACAGTAGGCCCTGAGCCCCTCCTGTGTGCAGAACAAAGGACTGGCCACCCTGCTACACCCCAAGGGACAGACTTTTGCTCTCCATGGCTCTGGGGGGAGCCCCTCACTCCATGCCTGAAGCAGGGCAGTCAGCCAGGGAGAGATGGCAGCTGCTGTGTGACCTTGGGCAGACTACCTAGCCTCTCTGTCTACCTCAGAGTTTCCGTTTGTAAAGGGAGGATAATAACAGCCTTTACTTCATAGGATTGTGAGAAAATTGGATGAGTTCATCCTCTTTACAACACTGCCCGGGATACAGCAGAGTTTGGCGATTGAGAGTCGTTGTTATTTAGTTTGGGAGACTTGTGCGTCGGGCACTGATGTCGGTCCAGAGTGCCCACAGCTGATAACCCAGGGCAGTGTCTGGTGCCTCAAATCTCTGTGCAGTGAACAAACCACGGGCCTCACACTTTGCTGCATCTTAGAATCACTTGGGGAGTCTTAAAACTCCTGACGCCCCCGCTGGACAGATACCAATTAACCACAATCCCTGGGGCTGGGACCCAGGCAGCAGAGACAGTAGAGGTCACGGACGGTTTCTGTGTGTGAACAGGTTTGGAATAGTGGTTAATCTGGAACAGAGGTTCTCAGAGGGAGATCCCGGGATGAGCTGCATCACTTGGGAACTTGGAAACACAGATTCCGGGGCCCCATGCCAGACCCACTGAAGCAGAAGCTTAGGAGTCAAGGCCTGGCAGTCTGTGTTTTAAGAAGCACTCCGTGCAATTGTCACAGTGCCAGAGTTTGAGAAGAACTGATCTAGAAAGTTCTAAGGAAAAGAGCAAAACATATGCCTTTTCATTCTAGGTTTAGCTATAAACCTTTGTCACGTGTGCTATGAAACATGGCAAGGTGTTAGCAAAGAAAAATACGAACCCCCAAGAAATGACCCTAGAATACGTTTTTCAACACAGAGGAAATTCTGGCAACCGGCTGCTAGAAGCACTGGCAGAGCTCCGATTGAAATACTGCATTCCCTTAATGCTCAAGAACCCCACACTTCTCACCCTTACGTAACGGACCCTGAAGAACAGCAGCTGCCCAGTGACGCTCCCGCGGGATTCCAGGTCTTGCCAGAGCCCCCCGAGTCGTCATGTCCTTGTGGGCTAGCTGGTGCTTCTCCCTCCTACACTGAGCTGTCTTGTTCCTCACCCCTCCGCACTCCCACACACTCCTCGCCCCTGCCACGCACTCAGGAAGCAGAGCGTATCGACAGCCATTTTTCTCCTGTCTGGGCTCTGCCATGTGGATGATAAAAGCAGTCCTGGCCTCTGCTGGAAGGCTCCACGGCTAATTAGATCCAGATGTGGCCTAATTAGTCCATCCGCAGGAGAGCTGTCCGGCCCGGCTGGCACCTGAGCCCTTCCTGACACAGTCCCAGGACCCAGCGGCCGGGGAGGGGCATGTGTCATGCCCTGTCTCCCCTCCCATCCATGGAGGAACCCATCGACTTTATGTGTCTTCTAAAGCCTCCTGAGGAGGTGTGTCCCCACGGGCCCTGCTCAGTTCTCTCAAAACCATCAGGCAGGGTGTATCTGCACTGGGACCTCTGAGGGGCACGTTCCTTCATCCAAGGCTCCTTCTGGAGTGAAAGAGGCTGTGTTTTCCCTGCTCCTTAGAATCTCCTAGATCAGTTGTTGTCAAGCTCATGAGCCATGAGAGGAGAGGGCTTATTCATACTCAGCTTGCCAAGCTCCACCCCTGGGTCTGAGGTGAGGCCAGAATCTGCATTTCTATCAGGTTCCCCAGTGATGCTGCTGCTGATCCAGCCTCACTCTGGGAAACTCTGGTCTGGATGAGCGCAGGGTCCCAGGCTCGGCAGCCCAGAAGAACTGTCTCAGAGGCTTCACCATTCCAAGGCTTTCCAAATCTCCTCCCGGGAAATGAGTACAGGGCGGACTTTGGTGGGGGGGTGCTCTGCAGACATTTCCTCTCCTAAGTAGGGGAATAGCAGCACTGTGAACATGGTGGACTGAACTGTCAGGGGCTCCCGTGATGCCCCTGGGCTTGCCACCATTTGGGTGGGCCTTATTGATCCCATTTTACAGATGAGAAAACTGAAGCTCAAAAAGCTCCAGAAGTCAGATGTGGTGGCACACACCTGCAATCCCAGCACTTTAGGAGGCTGAGACAGGAGGATCGCTTGAGCCCAGGAGGCTGAAGCCACAGTGAGTTATGATCACATCACTGCACTCCAGCTTAGGCAGCAGAGCAAGACCCTGTCTCAAAATAAAAGCTCCGGAGACTCACTCAGGGCTCCTCTTTAGGGACGGTCTGATCCCAAATTTATGTTGTTCCATCGAGTCCCGCAGCCTCCACAGGGACTCTGTGGCCTCGATGTGTCTCACCTTGCCCAGGTCTTGGAAACTACTCTTCCCAGAAGCGGGGGGCTGAGGCTGTGGCTAGGAAACCCAGGATGTGACCTGTGCTGCCCTAAAAAAAGGTCACTTCTTATTCCCACAGAGTCCAAGAGGGTGATCCTGGCTGATCCAGGGGCCCTCCTCCAACAGTGATCAGAGACCCATGATTCTCCCAGCTGCCGGCTCTGCCTCTCCAACCAGGGACTTTAGAGCAAGGCACACGTCTGCACCAGGCAGGCCAGGGGTCAAGAGCAGGGAGGGCAGCGAGAGGCTTCGCAGTGGCGTCACTCCCACTCCGTGTTCTATCGCACCCTGGCTTGTGGCCTCACCTGACTACAAGGGCTGCTGGAAAATGTGCTCCAGCTGTGCCGAAGAAGGGGAAGGGGGCTGGTGAATGGCCAGCCAGTCACCACTACCTCTGAGACTGAACATCATGTGGCTGGGGTTGGGGGTGGGGCTCCACTCAGAGGGATTTACCCAAAAGAAATGCAGACATTTCTGCCAAAGACCTGTTCCCAGAATCTTCAGGAATAGTGGGCCTTATTCCTGCCCATCTCCAGAGGGAGGCAACCCAAACATCCTCTGCAGGTGAACGGAGAGACAAAGCGTGGTGTGTGCAAACAACGCAAGACCACTCAGCAGCAGCAACAGCAAGAAGGTGAATGAAGGGCTGACAGGAGCAGCCGCAGGACAAATCTCAGAAACATCGCCCTGGGTGAAAGAAACCAGGAACAAATGGGCACATGTGTGTGATCTCATGATAGGACATTCTAAAGCCACTCTCAAGCAGCAGAAAGCAGATTGTAGATGCCTGAGGCCAGGGTGGGGAGGGGGTGGCCTGCAAAGTGGAGGGTGGATGGAGATGTCCCAGGTCCCCCTTGGGTGGCAAGTACATGGGTATGTACATGAGTCAAAGCTCATCAAACTGCATGCCTCAAGTAGGGGCATTATACTGGAGGTAAATCATTGCTCAATAAAGTTGGATTACAACGTACATGCATGTGCATGCAATTATGTATACACGTAGATGCATATGCATGTATATGTGTGTGTGCCTTTGTAGGTACCTGGCTTCATAGATAATCACATCCATGTTTTAAACGTCACATGTGGGACACTGGTGAACCGCCTCATCTGTGTTCAATTCCACATCTCCCACAGTTTTGGAGTGATATAAAGCGGATTTAAACTTTCTCTGATAGAGGTAGCCAGTGGAGTTTCTCAAAACTCAGCCGGAGCAGGAGCCACATCCCAGTGCCCGCAGGTCTCCTGAGCAGCTCATGTGACATGGGATGGGGTTCACCATTCCTTTTAGGGCCTGCTGGCTCTGACACTGCTCCTTTCCACAGCCAACCCTGTCCACCCCCTGCCTATGCCTCCAGCACAGGACAAGGGCACCTTGGCTCCATCCTCCTCCATGTCCCAGGCCCCGGCTCTCCCCTCCTCACTTTGGACCTCTTCTTCTCCAAGTCCACCTTCTTCCTGACCCTTGCATTTGTCTCTGTTATTTTCCCCCTTGATCTTGACACTCACACTTGGTTATTTATTATTAGTTTTGACTTACGACAGTAAATAGACTCTTTTCTATCTGTTAGAAAAACAAATGTAATCCCCCCCTTTTTGAGGACAAAAGTTTCATAGCAGACAGAAATGGCAGCCAGCCTCTGAAGCCCTGGCAGAGCTCCGATTAAAATACTACATTCCCTTAGTGCTCAAATGAAATACAAAGCAAGAGAATACACTAAGTGTAATGTTTCTAAGAGAATTCATCATCGGATCTATACCACTAAAATCGTAGGAAGAAGGTATGTTTCCATTGAATTACCTAATGTATCATATGATATGGCCGAAAGAGATGCACTTACATCAATGGCTATTGTTGAAACGTAAATATGAACACATCTGCATACTTCTCTCTCTTCATACATCCTTCTGCCCCTCTGCTGCCCACCTAATGAACAAGCCCTGACATACACTGCTCAGAGGTAGCTTACCAATTCCATGCCTAGGATGCATCTTTTCTCTCAATTATAACAAAAAGATGTTTACATGTTGGCTAATTCACTAGCTCTGCTTTTTATCATACCTTGTCACCTTGAGGCATCTATAATGTTTAGATGTTGTAAAATAATAAATACAGGCACTTTATTTAAAATGCACACATAGACTTATAGTTATCATCTATAACCATCGTATAGCTATGGAGAGACTAGCAAGGACCCCTTCCCTCTACCCTTCCTCTTTTTCCTCTTCCACCATCCGAGTGGCTAAGTATAGGACTATATCCAGTTCCAAGAGGTGGATTAACAAAGGTCTCTCCCAGAAGACAGGCCTCCCTAAAAACTAACAAAAGGACATTTATAGGCTGGGCACAGTGGCTCACACCTGTAATCCCACCACTTTGGGAGGCCAAGGACGGTGGATCACTTGTGATCAGGAGTTCGAGACCAGCCTGGCCAACATAGTGAAACTCTGTCTATACAAAAATTAGCCGAGTGTGGTGGCACACACCTGTAGTCTCAGCTACTCAGGAGGCTGAGTCAGGAGAATTGCTTGAACCTGGGAGGCAGAGGCTACAGTGAGCTGAGATGGCACTACCACACTCCAGCCTGGGAGACAGAGCAAGACTCCATCTCGGGAAACAAAAAACCTCAGACACTTATAAAGGGATTATTTTGACACACTTTGAGCATTAGGACTTGTTTATCTTTTAATACACAACAATATTAATGAAAATGCACATTATAGAGCAATGGTTAGACCATGTGAACTAGTCTATTAACTCGTGAGCACAGGACACTTCTCTCTGCCTGCTTCCTCCTCCCCCCACCTGCCACCACCCAGCGAACAGCATACTCTCCTAAACATCGAGGTTAACAATTTCACTCCCAAAAGCAACTACTCCTATGAAATTTTTTAAAAATGCACCGAGGGTGTTACTTTAGCCCTCTACTTTTAACATATGTTGTGTACCTTTAAACATCTGGAAAGACTGGATGTTTCAAACAGGACTTAAGTGTTCTATCTACACAGTAGCATTGAATAAATAGTGCACATATACAATACAGGCTACTGTTCAAAAGTGTCTTCTAAACAGGAACATTCTGGCCGAGAACCTTTCTCCTTTCCAGCTCTATCAAACACCATGGACAGATATAAGCACCCCTAATGCTTAGAGGTGGTTTAACAACTTCACTTCCACACGTGTTTTTAAGAACAATCTTTCCTGTGAATTTCAACACAAAGTGTACTCAGCGTATGAGTTTACTGCCTCTACTTTCCTCACCCGCTGGCAACCTCTTTAACATCGAGAAGGACTAGCTGTTGTAAATTAGGACTTGCTTGTCCTTTCCATTCACTGTGTACACAGCACAGGAAAAGAAAACGCACCGACAGGCAGGACAACGCTCAGTCCTTCCTCCCCACAGATCCCCTGGTGCAAAGCCCTCACACTTCTTGTCCTCCTCCCACCCCGAAGCAGCGTGAAGATAATAATGTGTACTGCTCAGAGAAGTGGTTTGATCCGTTTAAAAAGACGGCGTTTCCCATGAATCTTAACAAAAGGACATCTACAAAATGTGTTATTTACTACCTCTATTTTTAACATACTTTGCGCACTTTTAAACATCTAGAAAGACAGGATGTTTCAAATAAGGACTTCAGTTTGTCCACTATTTACACAGTTGTATAAAGTGTCTTCTAAACATGAACATTCTGGTCTAGAACTCTTCATTTCTTTCAACTCCTTCACCAACAAGCCGGTGGATGCTGGCGTGCATGTCGCTGAGAGCTGAACATCACACTGCCTCAGTGCTCACGATGGCCCTAGCACTCTTCCTGGGGCTTTATATATGCCAGTACCCTTCATCTTTACAGCTGCCTTCTAAACTCCTGCTTACAGATGGGGAAACTGAGGCTTGGGGAAGTAAAGTAACTTGCTCAGGGTCACCAGCTAAGAGGTGACAGGGCCTGGCCTCAGGGACAGGACACAAACAATGGCCATTCCAGCACAGTTCCCTAGGGATCATTCTACCTACAGCATCTCAATTTTCACCAAAACCTGTGACATAAATCCGATTATCATCCTCCTGTTGCTAATGAGGAAGCTGTGACTCACAGGAGTGAAGTGATTTGCCTGCGGTCACACTGCTAGTGAGAAAAGGAGATTGGATTTGAACTTGTCAACTCTGAAGCCCCTGCCCATGTCCTCTGAGTTGACCTGAAGGACAGCTACTCCTCCCCCTGCCTCCCTTCCTCCCAGTGCCTCAGGAAAGCTACTGCCCCAGCTATGGTGCCCAGGGCCCAGACCCTAATGCCCCCCAACTAGGCCAGCTTCCTTCCTTAGTGCACCTGGGCTTCCTACAGAGGGGTGCCTGGAGGTACTCACCCTGCCCACTTCATCCACAGAGCTCTTTTGAGGGGGATGGCCAGGTTCCACCATGTGATGGGCCCTGTCACCACCTACCGGGCAAAAATTCTAAGTCATGAGTAGCCGGAAACATGGTCTACCAGGCCGGAAGAGATGTGCAGAATCAATCACATCAATCTGAAATTTGGAATCAAGATCCCTGGAGATGAGTGGAACACCCAGGATGTGTCGGGTGATGCTTTGCCTGCCAACCTCGCCCTACTGGGTTCTTAGGACAGCTTGTTCTCTGACTGACACGTTAGGATTACAGGCACCACTCAGTCTCACATGGCACCACCCTCTGGCCACAGATGATTGTACCAAAGGTGGGAACCTGACCTCCACTGGCCGATCATGAAGCATGGCCACCCTGGCCCATGCTGGGTCAATTAGAACCTTTCCCTGGGTATTCACTGAACCAAAAATGAGGGTGAGGCTCAGTCCCTCTCCGCCAGAGACAACTTTTGCACATAGGTTGGGAATAGTTGGTGGCTGTCTGTCCTGCCACAAGGAGGAGGGCAGTCCACAGCCAGACCACTGATGTGCAGATACCCAGAAGTGACAGACAGGGGGTGGTGGCCTCCTGGTGCCCAGCTCCAGCTCCTCAAGGCACTCTTTGCCCTTCCCTTGTTTCCTGCATTTTCAGAGTTCAATTACGTGAGAGCTTCCAGCATCCCTGCCACCAACATTCCTGACTAGTTTAGGGTGGTTGCACTGGCCATTTGCAGGATGAAGCAGAAACCAGGAGCAAACGAAGGGCATCACTCAGTCAAGAGGAGAGGACAGGGCCGCCAACATCCCAGGAGCAGAAAGGCCACATGACCCCAAGAGAGAGACATCACTCCCACAGAGGGGCCAATAGCTCCTGGTGGGTAATGAGCCCAGTTCCAGCTCCATGAGGCCTGACCTGTAGTTTCTGTCTTTAGACTTTCATAAGCCTAATGGGCACTGTCATGAGCCTCCTCTGCACCCCCAACAGCCTCCTCTGTGACCCTGATCCTGCTCTGCACGCCCATGAGCCTCTTCTGTGCCCCCATGAGCCTCTTCTGTGCCCCCATAAGCCTTTCTGTGCTCCCATAAGCCTCCTCTGTGACCCCCACAAGCCTCCTGTGTGATCCCATGAGACTCCTGTGTGATCCCATGGCCTCCTCTGTGCTCCCATGAGCCGCCTCTGTGACCCTATGAGCCTCTTTTGTGCTCCCATGAGCCTCCTCTGTGACCCTGTGAGCCTCCTGTGTGATCCCATGAGCCTCCTCTGTGCTCCCATGAGCCTCCTCTGCATTCTTATGAGACCCCTCTGTGACCCCATGAGTCTCCTCTGTGACCCCTGATCCTACTCTGCACTCCCATGAGCCTCCTCTGTGACCCCATGAGCCTCCTCTGTGACCCTTGATCCTGCTCTGCACTCCCATGAGCCTCCTCTGTGACCCTATGAGTCTCCTGTGTGCTTCCATGAGCCTCCTCTGTGACCCTAAGAGCCTCCTGTGTGCTCCCATGAGCCTCCTCTGTGACCCTATGAACCTCCTGTGTGCTCCCATGAGCCTCCTCTGTGACCCCTGATCCTGCTCTGCACTCCCATGAGCCTCCTCTGTGCTCCCATGAGCCTCCTCTGTGACCCTATGAGCCTCCTCTGTGCTCCCGTGAGCCTCCTCTCCGGCCCCATTTTTTTTTTTTCAGTTTTGAAGTGAGGCAATAGAGAAGGAAAACCCAAATGAAGAGGCAAAGGCTGCTCCCAGTGACCTGCCTCACCAAGATGGCACAGCAGCCCAGCAAGGCCCAAGGTCCACCAGAGGTGTGTCATGCACCAAACAACGGGAACATCTGGGAGGACCTCCTGCACAAGTGGGTGAGTCACATGGTTATCGAGAAGCCACTGGACATGGGTAGATGTGGTTTATTCACATAAACCATAGAAGTGGAGCTAGCACGCAAAGGACCCTGTTTCCCGGATGACTCTGGACACAGATCTGCTAAAGTTCCTGTCTATTTTGGTCCTAGAAAGCGAAAGCTGGCTCAGTGTGGAAGCACAGCTTAGAAGTTTCCAGGTGCTCCCAGGCAGCGGCAGCAGCAGCCGCCGTCTGAACAGTTTGGAGATCTTTGCACACCGCCACCCCAGCAGGTCTTCTCTGAGGCTTGGTGTCAGCCTGAGGCCAACTATGGAGTTGAGAGGTGGTGCCAGGTCCTCAGCCTCAGCCTGGGGCTAGGGGAGCCTTGTCCTCTGCAGTGGCCACCACATGTCCGAGCCTGCAGCCGGCTTCGTGGAATTACAGCCTGCCTTTGTTTTCCAGAGCTGCTGTAACAGAGCACCATGAACGTTAAAATGGCAATTGGCTCCTTCACATTCATGGAGGCCAAAGGCCTGGAATCCAGGGGTCACCGGGACTGCACCCTCTGCAGAGGCTCTAGGGGAAGGTCTTTCCTTGCCTCCTTCTTCTTTGTGGCTACAAGCATTACTTGACTTATAGCTGCATCTGCTTTGTCATCATGTGGCTTTCTCCTCTGTCTTTTCCTCTCTGTGCCTCTTATAAGGACACTTGTCATTGGGTTTAGGGCCTACCTAGATAATATGGAATCAGCTTCTGTTTTAAGATCATTAACTTAACTACATCTTTTGTCATGTAAGGTAATAGACACTCCTTTGCCATGGAAGGTAATACTTACAGGCTCCAGGGTTTAGGATGTGATCATATCCTTGGAGTCTTAGGTGGCATCATTCAACCCCACTACACAGCCCTAGAGGTTTTTTTAACTGGGCAAGACCTGAGAGACGGCTTCCTCCAGTTTCTTCCCGTTCACAAATTGGAAACTAGAATGCGAAACAAGTGATTTCTAGAATAAGTTACTACACAAAATTAGAATGTATATAAAATAGCGCACTGGGACAAGCATCCCAATTAGAGCATCTCTGAGGAAGAGCAATGGTGGTGGTCGCCGTAGCAGCGGTGTCATCATGGCGGTGGCAGTCATCACAGTAGTGATGGTGGCAGTAACAATTCCTCCAGTATTTATTGAGCATTTGTTATGAATACAGGAGACTGGGGCCACAACAGGAGAGAAAAGGTCTTCCCCTTCATAGAATTTGCTTTCCAGCTGGAGGACAACAGACACTCAATGAAACACAGTCTATGAGATAGACAAGTGCTACGAAGAAAAAAAATCAAGGAGGGAAAATAAGAAGTGTCAGAAGAGGGATGCCGACAGCGTGTAGAGACAGTGGCCAGGGAAGATCCCATTGACAGAAACTGTGAAGGAAGCGAGGGAGGAGAGCTCAGATCGCTGAGTGCAGCATTCACAGCCCAAGGCAGATGTATTCCTGGTACCTGGGAGGGTCAGTCAGGCCAGTGCTGGAGTGGTAAGGAGGCAGTGAGAGATGGAGAGATGCGGTCTGGACCCTCCCACGCAGGGGAAGGCAGGAGACAGTTTTGCAAGGACCTGGAGGCCATGGTAAGCTTATCAGCTTTACTTCGGATGAGCTGGGAACACCTGGGAGGATTTAGAGGTGAGAATCGATGTGTTGTAAGCACGCTGGCTGATGCTGGGCGCGGGGACTGTGGGGACAAATGCAGAGAGGGAGACCAGTTAGCAGGATTCCAGTGAGGAATTGGTGCCCTTGGACCATAAGAGGTCACCAGGGAATTGGAGAGGAAGTGGGATTCTGGGCATATTTTGAAGGCAGAGCTGACAGGATCTGCAACAGACTGTGACCTGACAAGGGAAAGACACAAGGCAGAACTCAGGGCATTTGGCCTGAGCAACTGGAGGGAGAAGAATCATTTATTCTTTCTTTGATATCCAGCTGGGAACAAACTGCGAAGGCCATGGCTGGACTGTACAGCCCAGTATACGGGGAGCTCTTTAAAAACATTAGTGCAGATATGAAAAATGCATGTAAACAGGGAAAGTGCTGTTAAAGGCAAAAGGAGAACACACACCCCATAAAAGCACTCGCTGTAGGTGGGCAGGGGCATTCATCATTCTCTGCTGGGTCCCTAGTGTCTAGGAAGCACCTAGTAACACAGCAGCCAGTGCACGAGAACCAGCTGTTAGAACACAAATGGAAATGGACGAGGCGGGTCAGTTACCGAGCTCTTAGTGTGTGGCAGGCACTGTGCAAAGTGCTTTCATGTGTAACGTCTCTGATGATCTTCACAACAACCTTTGAGGGAAGTCCTGATAGTACCCACATCTTACTGATCAGAAAATGGGGTCCCAGGGAGGCCAAACACTTACCCAAGGTCAACAAGCAGGTTAAGGAGAAAAGATCGGATTTGTACTCAGGCAGTCTGGCTACAGAGACCTTGCTCTTCACAGTCACAGAATTCTGCCTCCAGTTAACCTTCCTGATCCAGCTGTGGGTCCACGCCACCATCCTCCACCTACACATTGATCCACTCACCCATCCATCCACCCATCTGCAGAGCCATTCAATCCACCATTCGCTCACCCAACCATCCACCATCCACCTAACAGCACTTACTGAGCACCAGCTGTGTGCCAGGCAATGGAGACAGAATAATGAGCAAACCACACATCTTCCTCACAATCGTGGTGGTTCCATTGTGGAAGAGGGGCCGATACATAAGTGGAAGCTTGGAGGGTGAGTCGGGGAGCCAAGGAGTGTAAACAGAGACACATCTGTTGGCCGGTGGAATTGGCTGCACCTGGAATGAACTGTCCTTGCATGTGGAAGCCAGAGCCTGGCCTGGAGTAGCTGAGAACCCACTCACAAGTTCTGCTGTGACATGGCTGACCCTGGAGGAAAATTGTGAAATCGTGCGGCTTGTTCGCAAAGCCTCTCTCGATTTGGAAACTTCCAGCACCCACAATGGGGTCTAGCACGCTATCCTCTAAATGCCAGAGCCTCCCACTCACGCTTCCTGAGCTCCGGAATGTTCTGTCCCTCATAGCCTGCTTGTCCTCTGCTGAGAATCTCAAGTCCCTGCCTGTGTTTAAGGACACACTGCGTGCTAATAACTTGATCAGGTAACTCCAGGCCCTGTTCATATGCGAATGAACTCATCTTGTTAGGGGAGCAAGCAGATAAAAGGCTCTATTGTGAAGAAGAGCTTGAAGGAGGTGTATCCAATGGTGGCGTTTACAGCACTGCACTGGACAGCCTTTGCTTGACCATCAGTCTTCATTCCTCCCGTTTCTGGGGTTACACTCCCAATTTCTTTTTGGAAAATATCTCTTCCTCATTCTCAGTCCACCAGATTCAGCTGGTTGAGGACAACACCTCCCAGTTTCAAGGGTGAACACGGGACCTCGGCCCAGACAAACAAAGTCACATCACTTGGCTTAGAGATGGCACGTGACCAAGCCAGTAAGAGTCAACCCTAGGACATTCCTAGAACAACTGAGAATGAGAACAGACTCTTCACACTTACATTACTAAACTGATAATGTGTAAGTTGAGTTGCCAGAGGCAAGCATATGGAGAAAAACTCCCTGAAAATGAAAGCAACCTACAGCAAAATGGAACCAAGGGAAGGGAGAGGGCAGATTTTTATAACAGAATTTGAGCACCTGGATCCCACCATGCCTGAACTCCTGAGATGGGGTCCTTGTATTATATTTTTTTTCCATAGTTGTAAAGTCTGTCACTTAAAACTGGATGAATCCTGACTAGTATGACATCAGAGGATTCACATGGGACCACATATAGGGTCAATCCTGTAGGGACGCTTCCTCCAAGAAGGTTCCTTGACTCCATCTTCTCTTCTCCTGGGTGGATGTAAGGCCTCTCCCTGCTCCTTCAAGTGCCCCAGAGCTTCTCTACATCTTTACTGGGCACTTTAGACTTACGTATTTCCAGGGGGTTACCTCCTCTGATAGAGTGTGAGCTTCTGGGGGACAGAGAAAGGACGGAGGGTCTAGAGATACTTGTCCCTGAAAAGGGCACTTCCCGCTAGCAGGCTCTGTTTCCTCACCTGTTAAGGATGGACAAAAATATCAGCAATCAAAACACTGTACAGCGTCACTGGCTGCAGGGAACCCTGCAGAGTTTGCCTGCAGCCCTGAACGTGCAATAGGTGAAAAGGAGGACTAGGCCCTAGGGACTGACCCCACAGTGATGCAATCATTATCTTTGGACTTCAAAACCATAGGACACCTCATTGTTTCAATAAAGCCATTAGCTTGTCATTATATTTTGAAATGAGTGAAATTAGGCAACGTACTGTACATAGGTCAGCTTCCTCCCCCGCCCCTCCCCGCCCAATGTCAAGGAAAGAAAGAAAGAGAAAGGACGAATACAACCAAAGTATTACAGGTGAATTATTTCTGGATGGTGGGATTTCAGATGACTTTAATTCCTTATACTTTTTTGTTTAGCATTTTATCAATTTTCTATCACGATGATACATTCCTTTTCTAATCACATCAAAATGAATTTTATTTTAGAGGAAAGAAGAAATTGAAAACAGAAATAACCCAGCCTTGAAAGCTGGCAAGAGAGAATGAGTTGGCCACTGACATGACAGAAGCAAGGCAGAGGGGATTTTCCTGGGGAGGAACATTAACTTGGTGGTGTTATTATTATCTTTGGGAATTTCGGTCCATTGAACTTGATCTAAAATAGCGGTGAACATGGTTTTTTGTTTGGGCTTTTTTTTTTCTTTTTTGCTAAGTCTGTAAAGAAAGTAGCCTACTAAAGCCCAGTGCAGCTTGGAAAACAAATAGACAAGGCCCCCGAACTAAGAATATCAGAGTTTCCAAATGATAGAGGCTGCTGATGTCGATTACAGATGCTGAGCCTGAAGAGACAAAGCTATCCACACCCATCCCCATGCAGACATCACTAATTGATTACTGCACTCCTGCCAATGAGCCCAGGAAATCGTCATGATGCTTCTCAAGAAGCCACTCCTGCCAGTGGAGTCGGCACTGAGTTCGCATGCAGGATGAGATGCTAAGCCTCAGGGAGAGTGCCAGAGTTGAGGAGGAAGTGCTCAGCTGAGATGAGGCGAGAACATTAGAGTTGGTAGATGTGTTTCACACACCAGTGCAGAGGGTCTCAGGCTCAAGCCTCCATTGAATTACCTAAAAGTTTGTACACGGTTTGCCTGGCCTATGCCACAGTTACTGATTTTTGCAGTCCTGGGGTTGGGCTTGAGAATCTGCGTTTCCAACAGGTTCCCAGGGGATGCAGACACTCCTGATGTGATTCCACTTTGAGAACCAATGGATTAGAGTAACAAGACGGAGAATTAGTTACTTTGCAATTGAGGTTAATTGAGGCCAGTGATTCTCAACATTAACTTTGCATAACTGACCCGATCCTCCACCAACCCACCCTGAGATTCAGCTTCAGTTGGTTTGTGGTGGGGTCACGTATTCTCTAGAATCTCCCCATGTAGTTCAAATATGCAACTAGAGTTGAAAGCCACTGCTATAGACCACTGTAAAGTATTAAATTTCTATTCCTTTACCTCTTGCTCCTTATGTTTTTGGTATAAATTAGTTATAATTGTTCACTGCTACGACTTCAGCTCCTAAGACAGAGCTTGGTGGTGGGCATTTAGTAATTACTGGCTGAAGGACTCATTTCCATGATGAATGATATAGGAGTTCTAATATGGATTTAATAGGAATTACAGAATCTAATGGGGACTACTAAATACAAAGTTTGAAGAAGGAATAAATAAATAGTCTAGTAAATCTGCAACATGCTGTTTGGTCCAAGAGCAGTGTGGATAATTCAGCCATGTTGGACCCCCTAATACCTTATAAAAGGAAAAAGGAAGGCGAGAGAGAAAGGGAGGGAGGGAGGGAGAGAGGGTGACTGGGTGGGCCTCAGAGTATCTTCAGCTGAATTCCAAAGTTGATGTCACAGAGCTATGTGCTGATCCCCAACTGAAATGCCCTCCCCACCTCGCTAACACCCATCTTGACAGAACGAATCGTCCTCCTGCCTTCTCTTCCTCAGCATGGCTGCTGCTTTCCCTGGCCCTGTGCCCAGCCCTGTGATGTCCCCACTCCCATCTGTCCCTGTCTAGTCCTCACCACCAGCTCATGTCATGGGTATCACTTTCAGCCTCTCACAGATGGGGAAAATGAAGTTCCCCAAGGCAGAACTTGGCAAAGCTGGGATTTGAACCCATTCTGGTTTGATGCCAAAGCCCAGGCTCTTCCCAAAAACCCAAGCCAAAGGGCGTGCTATCTCCACACAGGGCCAGAATTCTAGAAACCCAAGCCCTTGGTCTGAGAGCGGAACTTGTGAGAAATGGGTCGGGGCCCAGTCATGACGTTATCATTCTTGGCTCCCAGGGACATGGGTCGGGGGCCCAGTCATGACATCATGGTTCCTGGCTCCTGGGGACATGGTTTGGGGGCCCCAGTCATGACATTATGGTTCCTGGCTCCTGGGGAAATGGGTCAGGGGCCCCAGTCACGACATCATGGTTCCTGCCTCCTGGAGACATGATTTGGGGGCCCAGTCATGACATCATTGCTCCTGGCTCCTGGGGATGTGGTTTGGGGGCCCAGCCATGACATCATCTTTCCTGGCTGCTGAGAAATGGGTCGGGGGCCCCAGTCATGACATCATGGTTTCTGGCTCCTGGGAAATTGGGTTGGGGGCCCAGTCATGACATCATCGTTCCTGGCTCCTGGGGAAATGAGTTGGGGGCCCCACTCATGACATCATGGTTTCTGGCTCCTGGGAAATTGGGTTGGGGCCCCAGTCATGACATCATGGTTCCTGGCTCCTGGGGAAATTGGGTCGGGGGCCCAGTCGTGACATCATCATTCCTGGCTCCTGGGGACGTGGGTCAGGGGCGTGGGCTTTGGGCAGAATGGATGGGAACCTGCTGCCAGCTCTATGCAGACTCAGCCACAGCCCCAGGCCTCTCTGTGATGTTTTGATGACCCTCTTGGATCCAGAGCCCTGAGGCTGCTGGACGGGGAACTTTGCATAGGAGAGATGAGCACTGTGTGTGCTCTTTCCTCGCCTCACCCTGTAGACTACCTGCAGTCCAGGACTATTGTGGGAACCCAAATCCAAGGAGGCTGGAGGACAGGGTCAGGATCCCCTGGGAGTGTCCCCCAGCCTGAGGAGGCAGGACGAGGGGGCTGGAAGTGCCCCAATCTAGCCCAAGGCCACACATGATTGCAGGGCTATTTTTAAAAAGATATCAATCTTTGCACAGGGGCCTGGGCATAGCAGGCCCCTCCTCCCATGGGGCATCGCTGCAGGCGGACGAGAAGGGGCTACTCCTTTCCAATCAGTTTCTGGGATTGAGTCGTCTTTCTCTAAATAAGTAAATTAGCTCTAATACCCTTATTTGCTATCAACCTTAGAAACCTAATGCAAACCAGATGTGCCCCGCTTCCCGAACCCCCCACGCCGTGTGGCCCAGCCTCCGCGGGTCTGCCTGTGGCTAACTGGCTTCCTCAGCCCCTCCCTCCCACTCCCATGTAAACAGCTCTTCAGTAAGGAAGGGGCCTCTGGATTGCTTCCCATGCAACAGGCTTCCTGGGCGACTCCCAGGCCTTCTCAGGACGCCCGTGCTCAGGAGCTAAACAGAGATGGCTCATTTCCAGGGTCAGCCCCAGTGCCATCTTTTTTCTGTTCCCCTATCTCATAATTTACTATTTCATAATTAAAAAGCTTTATAATTTTTTCTTCCCTTATTATCAAAATAATGTTTTTATTTCAGGAACATTACAAAAAACAGAGATACAAAAAGAAGAAAACGTAAAATCACCTATAATCTCTCCACAGAGACAGTTAATATTCTGGGCACTAGCCTCCCAAACTAAGATCTAGAGCAGAGGTTAGCAAACTTTTTCTGTAAAAGTCCTGGTAGTGAGCATTGTAGGCTTTGTGAGCAGTCTCTTGGAACTGCTGAGTTCTGCTGTTGTAGTTCAAAAACAGCTATCGACAGTCTATCAACAAATTTATGTGACTATGTACCAATAAAACTTTATTTACAAGGAAATGGGCATTGGCCATGTTTGTTCCATGAGCTATCATTTCCTGACTTCTAGTCTAGAGCAGGGCTGTGCAAGGGAAACAAAGTCTGGTCAGGTGTGGTGGTTCATGCCTGTAATCCCATCCCTGTGGGACGCCAAGTCTGGCAGATGGCTTGAGTCCAGGAGTTTGAGACCAGCCTGGGCAACATAGCAAAACCCCATTGCTACTAAAAATACAAAAACTTAGCCTAGTGTGGTGGCGTGCACCTGTAGTCCCAGCTCCTCTGGAGGCCAAAGTGGGAGGATCACCTGAGCCTGAGAGGTAGAGGCTGCAGTGAGTGGAGATTGTACCACTGCACTCCAGCCTGGGTGACAGTGTGAGACCTCATCTCAAAAAAAAAGTCTGAGCCACATATGTAATTGGAAATTTTCTACTGATCACACTAAAAAAGTAAAACAAAACAGGTGAAATTAAGTTTCAAAATATATTTTATTTAATCCTACATATAAATATGATTTCAACATGAAATTCAGGACATCAAAGATTGTGATGAGGTATTAACTATTTTTGGACCAAGTCTCTGAAATCTAGACCTCCTTGTGCACTGACGGCACATCTCAGTTCAGATGAGCCACACTTGAGACACTCAGATGCCACCTGTGCCCAGGCCATTGAGCTGGAGCTTGGACTGTGAGCTTATTAGAATGGCTAAAATACAAAACACTGGCAGGAATTCTCATTCCTTGCTGGTGCTACAAACTGGCACAGTCAGCTTTCTTGACAGTCTGAGTTTCGGGGGCCCCAAACTCCACCTGGATGATACCCCCTGGGTCACAGCCCACCTCACCACCGCAGCTCAAAGGATGCAAAGCATGCTTCATCTTGGTCCTGTTATCTTTCTCTGTAATTTAGAGTCCTGTCATCTGTACAGCTTCCTCTGAATTTATGTTTAAAAAAACTTTTATAACCAGCTTATCCTATTTCTCCTGATCCATCTTCAAACTGTTCAGCCCAAATACCCGTCAGAGTTACCCATTGCACACACAGATTTCAAAGATTCCCTTGGAGCAGACTTCTCAGAACCACTGATGCACTAAAAGACGTAACACTCCAGCAGGGAGCCAGGTGTTGAGTGTGCAGATGCAAAAACATGTCTGACTGCAGGCTCGGTTTATTTTCCACCCCAAAAAAGAAAAAAAAAATGGACTCTGATTTGGGAAATTCTGGAGTAATAGTTTGAAAGACAGACACTTCTTCTCTGGCTTGAACTACTTCAGATAACGTGAACTGTACCGGTCTCCCAGCAAAGTCTACCCAGGGAGGTGGCAAAGTGGCTGTGTGGCCCCAAGTCAAGAAGGGGCCATGAAGCAGGGATGGGGACCCATCTAGGATCTGCCCACCTCTTCTGTGTGACCTAGGGCTGGGATTGGGAGAGGCATTTCTGGGGCAGTGGAGCACAGGGATGGGGACCCTTCTAGGATTCGCTGACCTCTTCTGGACCTAGGCTGGAATTGGGGGAGGCATCCCTGGGACAGTGGAGCAGGGATGGGGACCCATCTAGAATTTGCTCACTTCGTCTGATCTGACCTAGGGCTGGGACTGGGGGAGGCAGTGGCAGCACTCGGGAGTTGTGGCAACCGTGTCACTCAGTCTTCCCTCACCCTCCTCCCCACTTCTCCATCCATCCCTCACCTGCTGGCTGCCAGTGAACTCCCCCTGGCCAGGGGGTATGTGCATGCCACACTCTGTGATTCCTGGGCATGCAGAGGCCACCAGAAATGAAGCTGTGCTGGGGAGTGGTGAGAGGCACTGGGGGGTGGACAGAGCCTCCTTAGACACTAAACAGGCTTTGCAAAAATTCTTAAGGGCCAGACCCAGGAACTCTGAGGCCTGGGTGGGGGTAGGTGTGGAGAAGGCTACCTTCTTAAGTCAAGCCCCTGGCCCTGTCACTGAGGGCCTGAGCCAGGAGCCCTGAGTATCTCTTCATCCTCTCTTCTCAGAGAAGTCAGACATGGAGCAGGGACCTACCTATCCCCAGCTTCTCAACACTTCCCAGGGCCAGACCAAACTGACAAATATCAAAAAGCAGAATGCAGGTTTCTTTCAGCAGGGCTAGGAACACAGCTCCCCACACACAGGTGCCTACATGCATGCATGTGCTCAAACACCGGCCTGTGCACACACAAGCATGCAAGTGCACACATGCACACGAGGAGTCTGCGGGGCCGCTGGGAGCTGGAAGAGGTGGGAAGGATCCCCCTCTAGAGGCTTTGGAGGGGGCACAGCCCTGCCAAGGCCTTGATGTTGGACTTCCAGCCTCCAGGGTGGGAAAGGACACATTGCTGTGACTGTGAGCCTTCCAGCTGATGTGTTCTAGCATCACAGGAGACGCAAACAGCCCAGGTTCCAGCCCGTGTCCCAAGCTCAGCAAGCGCCAGCAGTTCCTCACCCACCCAGTGCGTAGGGAGCCCCTGGAGACCCAGGGAGGATCATGACCGTTAACCATTCACATGTTATTAGTCTGTTATGCTGGAATTGCAATACATTACACTTTCTCATCATTGGGGCCTGCTTAGTAAATGCCCTAAGGATGGTGTCTTTTTTTTTTTTTTTTTTTTTGAGGCAGAGTCTCACTCTTGCTCAGGCTGCAGTGCAGCGGTGCCATCTCAGCTCACTGCAGCCTCCGCCCCCCAGGTTCAAGCGATTCTCCCACCTCAGCCCCCCAAGTAGCTGGGATACAGGAGCCTGCCACCACGCCTGTTTATTATTATTAGTAGTAGAGGTGGGGTTCCACCGTGTTGGCCAAGCCGGTCTCCAACCCTTTACTTCAAGTGATCCACCCACCCCAGCCTCCAAAAGTACTGGGATACAGGCGTGAGCCACTGCACCCGGCCAGGAGGGTGTCGAATCACAGCAAATCCCAACTCCACAGGGAATTCCAAAGCCCTAGGCACAACCACCCCTCCCTTCCCTTCCTCGGTCCGGGCCTCCTCCGCCTCCTTGCTGCGGCCTCTGCATATTCTCCAGGCTTCTTCAAGTCCCGATTTGGGGAGGGCCCTTTTATAAGCCCTTCCAGAGACACCTTCTTGAGTAACTTTCCCAGTAACTGCAAAAGATGCCCTGTGAGTGGCCTCCTCTCAGAGATGAGTAAACTGAGGCTGGCACACCTGGTGGGGGTGGGGATCCAAATCGTTTCATCAACTGATACTGGCCCTGAATGAGCATTTTTACCACCCCGTTAAAAATTGCACCTCAAACCCACGTAACTCCCCGTCCTCACCCTGGTCTATTTTATTTTTACAATCCTTATTGTCTCCTATCCAACTATGTATTTTCCTCCTTAGCTATGTTTTTCTGTCTACCTCACCGTGGGAGGATAAGCCGCAGGTGGCTGGGTTTTTTGTTCGTTTGGTGGTTCGTCCCCCATGAATGTTATCTCTTATTCCTAGAACAGTGCCTGATACACAGCAGGTGCCTAATAAATATTTCTGCAGCTCATATGTAATTCAAAGTAAGGACAATGTGGCCAGAATGGTGGCCCATGCCTGTAATCCCAGCATTTGGAGAGGCTGAGGTGAGAGGATTGCTCGAAGCCAGGAGTTTGAAATAAGCCTGGGCAACATAGTGAGACCCCCCCCAACCACTACAAAAAAACTATTTAAAAATTCGCCAGGCATGGTGGCATGCAGCTGTAGTTCCTGCTACTTGGGGCGCTGCAGTGGGAGAATTGCTTGAGCCCAGGGAGGTCGAGTTTGCAGTGAGCTGTGATTGCACCACGGCACTCCAGCCTGAGTGACAGAGCAAGACTCTGCCTAAAAACAGAGAGAGAGAGAATGCAAATAGAATTCCTGTTTGCTGACATTGAATAACTAGATTTTCTGGTTGTGGTGTTCTGAGAAGTTCACTGGAAGTAGAACTCTTCTTCTTTCTCTGGGGCCCCTTGAGTTTCTGACGTCTTAGGTCTGGAGCGCCCAGGCAGGCTTCAAGCTTTCAAGCCCACCCCTTGCACCCAGGGTCCTCAACTGCATGTCCATGAATGCTCCGGCTGAGGAGTTCATCCACCCTTGCCCACTCCAAGCCTGGAGCCACCACACACAGAAACCAAGACCCTCCACTCTCACAGACGCTGTTCACGGGCAAGCACCCAGCCTGATTCCAAAGAGCCTCCCAGATTTTTCCTCCCAGAGAAAAATGGAGTCAGTTCTTAGAGATGTGAGTCCTGTGTTCACATCGAGGTGACTTCAGCAGGGTCTGGCCTAGGAGTGGCTGAGTCCTCCCTCGGGCCACCCGCCATCCAAGCACGGTGGCGACTTAATCCATCCCACATGGAGCCCTGCTAGACCCTGACCTTCGCCCATTAACCCCGAGACCCGGCTGCCCTGGCGGGAGAACTACCGTCTGTCCCCTGATAACCTCCCTGACATAATTCAACTGGTCTCACACAGGCTGCAGAGATGGCCTGATAACGACGCTACATTCTGGGGTCAAGTTAGAAGGGCACAGCAACAGCCCACACTGCCTACAAAAAAAAAAAAAAAAACAGTCACCAGACCCCTAAGAACAGACACCACTGCATTCTAAAACACCTTTGCTCTGGAAACCCAGGGAAAGAACTTAGGCCAGGGCAGAAGCTAAAGGAGAGGCTCCACCATGCCAAGCAACAGCCAAATCCACCCAAGAAGTTTCTCGTTCATTTGGGAAAAGCTCCCAAGCCCTGAGGAGGAACAACCATAGCACTGGCCTTGTTCCCGTTTTTCAAATACAAATTGCCCAAGTAGAGCCAGGGTCCTTAAGGGAGAGTCCCCAGGGGCAAGGCCACAGCACATGGACCCCAGGAAGTGAATACAGGGCCCTGAAGCTCTTAGGCGTGAAGATGAAAGTCACGTCTTGTGGGGAGGCTGCTGAAAGTCACCTGGGAAGTGACCTGTGAGTGCAGATGCTGCTTCCCAGCCAGGGAGCAACACCCTTCCCTGGGGGGCTGCAGAGTCACTGGAGCCTGAGTTCAAATCCCAGCTCCGTCTCTTCCTAGCTGAGCAACATTGGCAAAGTCACCCATTCTCTCTTGGCCTCAGTTTCCTCATCTGTAAGATGGAGCTGAGAAGAGGACTGTGGTGGGACTTTGGGGTGACGATGCTCCTAGAAGCATGCAGTGCATGGTCAACAGGTAAGAAGTGGTTCCATCAACATCATCCCCTGCTCTTCCTGGTTGAGATCCCCCTGAATCTCCTCACTGGGAAGGCAGGACAGCCAAGTCCAGATCCTCCTGGCCAGGCTCCCCCTCGGGCCCCTGCTCCCTGCGTCTGTCTACCCCGTGCATTTGTGTTACAGAAACAGGGCTCCCAGTTCCAGCTGCCAGCATCTCTCCCAATCCGACCCCATTTCCTCACGTGTAAACACGAGTCACCCCATGCCCATCTGCAAAATAGGCATCATAAGAGGCCCTTCCTCCCAGCAGCCATGGAGATTGAATGAGCCAGGCCAAAGAGCAGAAGGCACAGCCCTGGCTCAGGGGTGGGCGCTGAGTTGCACACACAGCTGGGGCATGGTTACCCTGCTCAGAGCCTCGGATGCCCTGGCTGCCATATGGGCTCAGCGACACCTGCCCCTACAGGGGGCTGCAGAGAATGACATCCATAAATGGCCTGGCACACAGTGGTAGGTCTTGCACTTTGGCTATTTATTATTGCTATTCTCGTTATCATCTACCTGGCTCATGAGGATCACCTCCTTGAGGCAGGTGGAGGTCACCCACAGGGCAGTTGACAGGGGGGCATCTGGTCCCCTGGGCACTCCCCACCCCCTCCATCCTCCACCTAAAAGATAATGTCCAACAAAGACCATCTGGGCGGGAGTGTCGGCCAGCAGCCTCTCTGAGTACAGATGGTTCAGCCGCCAGAAGCCACTCCCAGGCTACAGATAAGCCAGGCAGCTTTCAGGGGCAGAGCACACCCACGGAGGGGCCAGAGACCCTGGGGCGCCCCTGGGTGGGAGCCTCAGTCAGCCCTACTTGCCCTTATGCCAACCACCCCTGCCTTGCCTTGCTCAGCTGGCTACACCAGGCACTAGGAGATGCTTGAAGAGTGAGCTGGAGGGACGCTGGGTCCCCTTAGCCATGTCATGCCATAAATCCCCACTCACCTGCATTAAGGGAGAGTGCCCAGGGGCAGGGTCACAGCACATTGTCCCCAGGAAGTGGGTACAGGGCTCTGAATCTTAGGCATGAAAATGAAAGTCACATCCTGCTGAAGGTCACCTGGGGCTGCTGAAACGCCTTTGTCTAGAATTAGCCCCTGGAGCTTCATTTGTCTCCCAGGGTCAGCTGAATGTATGACCCAGCAACCCTGCATCTTAGCAATCTGTCCTTAGGAAACCACTGACCAGCAAGTAGGTCTGGACACTGAGGATACCCCTCCCAACACGGTCTGCGATGCAAAAACTTACCTGGACACAACAGAAGTCTCACGTAACACTGATGATGAACATCTTGCCCATGGCCTGACTGGGAGGTCCCTCTGCCAACCACAGACCAGCTTAGAAGACAATATTGCTGCTTCGTTTAATTGTACACTCATCCAAGTTCATAGAAGAACTGGAAACTGTCAACAAAGAGAAATTTGCATCTCCTATTGTAACACACTACAGAGGCGCCTCATGTGTCACCATGTCGGGTGACAAAGTCTTGTCAAATCTATGAAAAAGTTCTGGGGTGGCCAGGTGGGTTCAGAACGAGGAGGCCAGAGAGGAGCAAGAGGCCTCGTGGGGCCCCAGGTAGGGGTAACCCCTGCTGGCTTGATGAATGGCCCCACCCCCACTCGACAGGCCTCACAGACACCAGGCCAGATAAGCGCATCGCCCCTCCAGGCCATTTTTCCTCTGCTATCTCTTGCTGAGGCGACGCTAACATACCGTCAGCCCTCTGTGTGACGGATTGCCTTGGAAAGCCGGCCCACCCCCACTGACTGCACCCACCCTCAGAGGGGCTTCCCAGAGCCTGCCTGCTCAGCTTCAAGACTGGTTCCCTTGGGCATAAAAAATGAGCACCCCAGGGGTCCTTTCTGGGGCTTCACACACATTCACATACACCTGTGCCCACGTGCACGCACAGGTGTATCTATGCCTTGACCCAGCCAACTTTTAAAGCTTAGAACTTGGCAAGTCCAGTTCCCAGGAACTCTCCCAAGACCACATGGTCAGACATTAGCTTCTTACTGACACTGTATTAAGTCATTATCGGGCTCCCCTCCAGTTCCAAAGTGGCTGAGACACCAAGAGAGCTATCTTGGATGAGACCACCACCTCCTCAGCCCGTCTGGGTCCGAGTCAAGCACCAGACACCCCAGACCGCTATTTCCTGGGAAATGTTGACCAATGTTTTCTCTCCCTCCAAAATCCTCAAAGGCAGTCAGAAACGGGAGAGTGATTAGGAGGCCTTACGCTAGACACACTTCCAAGCTGCAAGCTTCCTGTGAAGCAAAACAGAACAGACTTCATATGGCAGAGTCCACCAACGTGGGCGCGTCCCAGGACCCAGCAGGATAAACATCGGGCTCTCTGATCCCGACCTCCAGACATACCCATTTGTCCTGGCCACTTCTCGGACATATGAATGCCTGTCTCAGACCCCACCCTTCACCGCCAGCCGTCTCCGGGGAAGTGACAAACACCGGATAGAGCCAATGGGCCCCCGGAGTCCGGATGCCCACCATCCAGGGCTGTTTATGTTTGAGCCCATCTTGGAAGAAAAATGTGAGAACGCCTGTTCAGAACATGGTGGCCAAGCCGGGTCCATCCGGTGCCAGGGAGCAAAATACAATGGGAAAGGAGGTGCAGACGAAGCGGAAGGTTAGGGCCGGACACGCCCGCTGAGGGAGACCATTGGGCCAGGTTGGGCCCTTTCCTGCGCCCTCCGTCTTTATGCTGCAAAAGGGCACCTGGGTTCTTCTTCTCTCCACCAAGACTCTCTGACCATTCATACCTCCCTCTTGGACCACGGAGTCGTGTGAGTCACATCCTTCACTCTGCCCATAAAACCACCAAGTTGTAGGCAATGGACATTCAAGACAGACAGGCACGAGTTTCTCCTGCGGGTTGTTGTCAAAGCGCTTTCAAATAGCAGAGCCTTATTTTATTCCCAGCTGAAACCTGTTGCTCTTTCCAAGGAAGGATGGGTTTCTCCTGGAAAAGAGGCAGAGGGATGCTCTCCAGACCCACCGCTATGCTGGCCACTCAAACACCACTCCTTCAGGAAGACACCAGCCTTTGAGCAACCAGGAGTCCTGAGGCCTGTGGCTTCCTGGGGACCTGCAACTGCATCAGACATTGAGGCAGAGTCGCTGTTACCAGTTTCACATCTTAGTAAGAGCCACGGTTTTTGACATGTCCACACTCCCCCCTATGACCCAAAAAGCGCTAATCAATCGATGTTTATGAAAAGCCCACCTTGTGCATAGGACTGTTGGTTAAAACTCACCAATCCCCAAGATACTCGGGGAAAGCCTGGTTGCCTTTGGGAAGCAGGAACGCTCATCTCGGGTTGTCAGAAGACTTGCTTTGGGGAGATCCTCAGATTCTGTTTCTAGGAAGTTTCTGCCCTTTGATTCACTACGTGACTGCCAGCAAGTGCTTGGCGTTTTTCAACTGCAAAATGGAGATAAGAATGGTACCCACCTCTCTGGAGGGATGGCTGTGAAAATTAAATGAGTGATGCACATAAAATTCCGATAACCGTGCTCTTAGCCTCAAAACTCTGCATTAGAAATTACACAGTTTTAACCATGTCTGACAGAAACTCCAATGAACGGAAGTCAATTTCTCTCGCTCATGAGAGCCCAAGCTCTGACCTGCAAAGTCCACAGGGGCTCTGGCTCCCTCCGTCTTGCTGTGCCTCTCCCGCTGGGAGGTTGTCCTCATCTGCAAGGCCCTGAGCAGCTCACCTTCACCCACAGTGCCCACCCCGCAGGTGGGAAGAGGAAGGGATGCTGGGTAGAGTCACATGGCCACAACCAGCTGCAAGGGAGGATGGGAAATGGAGTCTTTATTTTGGGCAGTCATTTCTTTTACTTAAAATTGGGAGTATTATAACATAGAGGAAAGGAAAATGGATAAGGTGTTAATAGGCTGTCTCAGCCACTCCCCAGGAGGTAAGCATTGTTATCCCATGTTACAGATGGCAACACTGAGGCTCAGAATGGTGAAAGAAATTGCTCCAAAGCACACAGCTTCCTAAAAACCCCAGCCCCGCCCACTGGGCTGCACCATCTCCTAAGCAGCGGTGGAGGAGGTGGTGCTTTCTCCGCGCCGACACGTGGAATTTCACAGGAGAACAGGGTGGTCACTGGGAGGCCGGGTGGGTGGCAGGAAGCATGGGTGAACTGACACCCATTTGTCATGGAGGCCCCCAGGGAAGAGACACTCCCGTTGCTAAGGCAGGGGCAGGTTCTCAGGAATGCGGCTTCTTCAAGCAGGAGGCAGCCCAGAGGCCTTTTCCCCACTGCTCCTTTCTTCCACCATCCCAAGGGCTTAGGAATGCAGAGGGGAATCTCTCCCAAGTGCCAGCTGGTGGGCACTCCTCTCCAGTGCCCCTGCTGGGCAGTGCCCAGTGGGGTGGGGCCATTGGTGGCTGCCAGCTCCAGAGCCAGGCTCCACACACAACGGGGGCTGGAAGGACAGAAAACCAGGCTGGCAGAGGGGTCAAGGCAGAGGTGGGTGCCCTGTGCGGCAGACTCCCTACTCCTGCTCATGTCCCCAGACCCCTGTTGGGTGCCAATCTTGCATCCCACCCAGCACTGGGCTGGGCACTTCACCCATATCAATGAGCCACCACTACAGGCAGTAGGCCAAAGAGGTGGGTACTGTTACTATTCCCACTGCCCAATAAGGAAATGGAGGCCAAGAGACAGGAATTAACTAACCCAAGTGATTCCCTAGAAGGGGCTTTGAACCCAGGTGGTTGGGCACTATGGCATCAGCCTGGTCCCATGAATAATCCCCATCTTTGCAGCTGAGGGAAAGTTCAAAGGCAATGCCACTCAAGGCCACCTCCCAATAAGCGACTCCACCAAGCATCTTTTACATAGAAATTCTGGCGATACACCTCAGACAGGTCTGGGGGTCCAAAGGATTTCCATTCAAAAAGAATATCTCCGGCTCGGCTCAGTGGCTAACACCTGCAAGCCCAGCACTCTGGCAGGTCCAGACAGGCAGATCACTTGAGCCCAGGAGTTTGAGACCAGCCTGGGCAACATGGTGAGACCCCGTCTCTACAAAAAATACAAAAAGCTGGATGTGGTGGTGCGTGCCTGTGGTCTCAGCTACTCAGGAGGCTGAGGTGGGAGGATCACTTGAGCCCAGGAGGTAGAGGCTTCTGTGAGCCGAGATCACACCACTGGACTCCCGCCTGGGTGACAGAGCGAGAATATGTTTCAGAGAGAAAAAATGAATGTTTCTGCCCCAAGGGTATCAGGTTCACACTGCCTGTGTGCAGATTGTGGTTCTGCCTTCCTAGCTAAGGACCCTTTCCTCTCTGGCCTCAGTTTCCTCATCTGTAGCATAGGGAGGAGAGTGACCACCCATGAGGGCCACTGGGAAAGGCCACCTCTCAAATGGTGACAGACGTTGGCATTGCTGTCCTTCATTGTATTATTTTTGAGATTTTCTTTACATTTGAACTTAGATCATCATTTTTAAAAATTAAATGCAGGACAAAAGAGATAGAGGGGAAGCTGCAGATGAAAACGATCTTAAAACAGATCCTTTACAAAAGACACCTCAGTCATCACCAGGGGCCACACAGCCCTCTTGTGTGCTCATTGATTACACAACTACACCAATATGTCACTAACTCAAAGAAATGCATGACTTTTTAAAAATTACTTAAACTTTAAACCATGGTTCTTGTCCCCAGAGAAGCTGATCTGGATACAACCCCAATCTGAGGGAGCCATGCCCAGGGCACTGAGGTCAGCCCCCAGCCGAGATGCATGCAGGTGATATGTGAGGTGCCATTCCGGTGCCATGAGTTCCTCAAAAGAAAACGGCGCAGGTTGCAGAAGCCTCAAGGAAGCCGAAGCTCAAGTAAGCCACAGGTTCCAGTTACCCCACCAGTGTGGAGTTGGGACGGTACCCCGATTGTGTCTGGCTCCAGAGCCCGAAGACAGCATGCTGGGCTTATGCCCAGCCCCCCAGAAGCAGACCCTGAGACCAGGATTTGAGGACAAGAGCAGATGTGTGGGATGTCTGTGGTAGCAGTGAAGTGGAGAGGTGAGGCAGCGGAGGAGGGCCATGGCACGGGGCCTCACAGAGCAGGGCTACAGGCCAAGCGGGGCTCAATCCCCCTGGAGCACTCTGGGAGTGGTGAACTCGCCCCCAAGGCATCCTCCCGACGTGGGAGAGAGTTGGGGTGCGAACCCACCAGCCCCCATCTGTCACCAATCCTGAGAGACTCCAGGGCCTGTGTTCCCTATCCTTTCTGGTCTGCCCTGTAGGTGGGCTGAGCACATTCCCATGGTCAGAGAGAGTCTCAGCCGTGGTTCCCACCTACTTTGAGGTGGGAAACCATCAGCTTGTTCAGGAGCCTTGAGTGCAGAGAAAGTACGGGCGGAGCTGTCAATGGCTGAGCCCCACATGTGCCTGCATGGAAACCCTCCACCCCTGCAGTGTGACCCAGGGACCCACACTTACTGCTCCATATGAATGGATTACATTTTGTTTCCATTCCCTTCTCTTAGCTATACTTAGATAAATATTCTTTATAACAAGAAAAGAGCAATAAAAATAATTGTGAATTTTTAAAAAGACACAAGAACTATTCCCCAAACTGTCTCCCCAGAAAAGTCATCTTTGCATGAGGCAGGCAGGGGGTGGGAGGTACCTGGACAGTCCCTCAGCATCTGGACAGAGCTTCCTTCTCACGCAGTCCCTGTCTCCTCCTCGGACACCTGCGGTCTGTCAGGTGACACATCATTCCCGTCCATCAGCAGCCCCAGGCCATCTCTGCCAGCAGCGATAACCGGGTCCTGACAAGGCCCCCTTCGGATAGAAATTCCTCACTTCCTGGTGGTCAGGCTTGCACTGACCCCAGTGGTCAGCGTGGGAGTGGGCCGTTTTTATTTTGTTCCATGCAAATTAATATCAGCCCATTTCCTGTGGAGAGAACGCACCCACGGCGCACGAGCATCTGGGTGTCCCTCACTGTGCGGACTTGGGGTCTCCGTGGAGACACCTGCAGCTCTCTCCTCCCATCCCCCATTGTACCATGGGCTGTCAAAGGGCAGCAGCTCTTGACCCCTGCTGATGCCCAGCCCTCCAAACATCAGCTGTCCGTCCTCATCTCCCACCACAGATCGCACGCCACACTCACCATCCTGGGACAAAGTGCAGTGAAAGAGCTTCTGCCCCACTTCTCTTTCTTTGACATTTTTTCCTGCCATCCTTTAAAAGCTTGACCCTCTCACTGCCTCCACCTTGATCCCATCAAAACCTGCTCTCGAAAAAGAATGTGTCAGCAGTCATCCTCACCGTGTGTGAATCAGATGGGTCACGGGGTGATGGCTTGGGGGCAAAAGGGTCTTTTAAAACTGCCAGGGGATGGGCAGCAGCTTTGATGAATGCCGAGCATCTGCCTGCCTGGATCCCAGCACTTGCAATTCTGGGCACACATGCAACAAAAATGCCTACGGACATTCACAGGAATCCATGTGCAAGAATGCTCATCCCAGAACCATTCGTAATCGTGAACCAGAAGCCACCAAAAGCTCATCACAGGGATTGTGGAATGGATGGTGACATGGGCTGTGTCCACAGCACAGAATACTCTGCCACAGAAAGAACGAAGCCTCAGGCCAGCGCAAACTAGCTGCACGGAGAGGTCTGGGATGCCATGCGTGCATTTGCCTTCAACAAAGAACCAAGGTTACCTCTTGAGTAGAGTAAATGCAGAACCACTTCTCAGACTTCTGCATCTCAGGGGACAGAGGCTTGGCCTGAAGCCTGCAGAAGCCAGCCATGCTGTGTGACCGTGGGCAAGACACTTAAACCTTCTGTGCCTTTGCTTCCTCCACTGAAAAACAGAGATAACAATGGCAACTGTCATTAATGTAAATAACATACACCGTATAAATTTAGTAATATAAATAAGCAAGGATAATAGTTGGTAACCATAGAGCTGGTGACAGGGATTTGATTGGTTCCTGTGTGTAGAGCTCGCAAAACATGGCCTGGTACACAGCAAGGGACCTCAGCGTGGTTATCAATATTTTTGTTATTATTATTAGGCAGAGCGTAGAGTGGTTGAAAGATCATAGGCTTTGGAGACTGAGAAATCTGCTGGCTAAGCTACTTACTGTGTGGCTTTAGGAAAGTCACTTAACCTCTCTGAACCTCAGTTCCCCATGCACAAAATTGCTCATTGCTGTGGCCAGATAAAATAGTGTAGCGTTTTCAGAAGTTCACAGCAATGATCCTTGGATCATAGGAGATGACCGGTGAGTGGGCGAACTTTGTATTTTCACCATTAATGTATTTATTTTCATGTTTATTAGAAAAATATGTAGCGAAAGTATGAAACCCATCATTTTTTGGAATTAGTATTATTGGGGCTGAGTTTCCGTTCATATACATTTAAGTGTCTTCTAAAACAACTCCAGTTGAAGAGAATTATTAGTAAAACCATCCAGGGGAGTGATGGCAGGGCAGGAGCAGGGAGGTGATGCATGGAGGAAGTTAGGCTGTGCCCGCCCAGGGACACCTGCTCCCTGCGGTTGGGTCTGCACTGCTGCTGCTCAGCCTGCACTGGTGGAATTACTAAGCACACCCCCACAGTGAGAAGCCTGGAGTGTGGGGGAAACTTCTAGCAGTGACGGGCATCTCTGTGGTGAAGGCGTCAGCTGTCCTGTCTGCGGTGAGGTGGTTCTGCAGTGCCCTCAGGTGTCCATTTCTCAATAACCTGGATCAGACAACCCTTTATTGCCTGGCTCCCTGCCTCGTCGGTTTCCTGCGGCCTCTGTGACAAGTGACCACACACTTCATGACTTAAAGCCACATGAACGTACTATCTAACTGTTCTGAAAGTCAGAAGTCCTAAACTCAAGCTGTGGGCAGAGCTGGCTCCTCTTGGGGGCTCTGGGGAACCTGTTTCCTGGCCTTTTCCAGCTTCCAGACGCCGCCTGCGCTCGGCTCCAGCCTCTCCTACCACCTGCAAAGCCAGCCGTCCAGCCTCTTCCCAGCTCTGTCCTTCCACCTTTTAAGGGCCCCGGTACCGTCAGCCCTCCATACTGGGCTCTGGGCTCACAGCTTCAACCAACCACAGATCAAAAACACCTGGGGAAACAAAACTGAATGATTGTATCTGTGCTGAAAACGTGCAGACTCTTTCCTCATCTTTATTCCCTAAACAACACAGTAAGGCAGCTCCTTACACAGCACGTACTTTGTATTAGGTATTGTAAGTAATCCAGCGATGACGGAAAGTATACAGGAGGAAGCGCGCGTGCTGTATGCAGACGCTCTGCCATTTTCTGTCGGGGACCTGAGCATCTGTAGATTTTGGTATCCACGGTAGTCCTGGAGCCAACACCCCTCGGATACCAAGGAATGACTGTAACTGCATTGGACCCATCCGAATAATCCAGGACAATTTCCCTATGTTGAATCTGTAGTTAATCATATCTATAAGGTCCCTTTTGCCCCGCAAGGTGACTTATTCCCAGTTCTAGGGATTAGGACCATGGATATCTTTGGGGACCATTTCTTTGTAGACCACAGGCTTCCTGGAGGCGCCTCTACACCCAAACCCAGTAAGCCACCTGCACCCACGTCTTTGTCTCAGCTCTGCTTCTGGGGCCCCAGCTCACCCCTGCGATCATGCAGTTCACCACTGTACACCCTTCCTACGCTCTTGGGGGCCCACGCGGGCCTTTTGTAAGGAATTTGACCTCACTTTGCCGTGATTCCCAGTTAAATCCACCATCTGTCAGTGTGGCCCGTGGCTTTTGCATTTCAGCTGGCTGCTGGCATATCAAGTTCTGTCTCAAAGTAAACCCTGCCAACCTGAGACTCCAAATGAGACATGGTTAGCTGCTTCTCCCCAGACTTCCCAGAGGGCCTCTGCATCCAGCAGCTGCGATTCGGAAACCATGGGCCATCGGCGTGTATTTAGGACAGAACGGACATCATGCCCGGCCGAGCTGCCGAGGCCACAGGAAATGAGGGTCCCCGGCATGAGAGGGGAAGGTTGCTCCGTAGGTTCACGGACTTGAAGTGTGGCTGCTCCAGGGTCAACTATCAGCTCTTGTACTTTCTATGAGGTTGGTGCAAAAGTAATTGTGGTGTTTGCCCTTACTTTTTGTTGTTGTTGTTGAAACGGAGTCTCACTCTGTCACTCAGACTGGAGTGCAGTGGCGCCATCTCGGCTCACTGCAGCTGCTGCCCCCGGGGACTCGAGCGATTCGCCTGTCTCAGCCTCCCGAGTAGCTGGGTTTATAGGCACCTGCCATCACACTCAGCTAATTTTTGTATTTTTAGTAGAAACAGAGTTTCACCATATTGATCAGGTTGGTCTTGAACTCCTAACCTCAGGTGATCCACCTGCCTCGGCCTCCCAAATTGCTGGGATTACAGGCGTGAGCCACCGTGCCCGATCTGCCCTTACTTTTAATGGCAAACACCACAGTTACTTTTGTAGCAACCTAATAGTTAAGTGAGACTGGGAAACATATTTAGTTTCTGTAAGCCTCTACTTCCCCATCTGTGAAATAGGATGATGACATTTACCTGCCTCCAGGGGTGATGTTCAAAATACCTAACAACACATTTAAAGCAGACGTCAGCTGATCCAAACAGCTCAGACATAAACAAGCACGATGGCAGGCACAGCCCTGAGAGCTGGGAACCAGCCTCACCCACTCCAGACTGGTTATGAGGCTTTGATAAGAAGAACTCATGTAACATAACACATAAAACACAGCACGCCTTCAAGCAGTGGCTGCTGTGGTGAAGTCATTATCCCACCGAATGTCATCAGGTTATATCAAGCGGCTAAGGCACGGGTCCCCCGGCTGGATTCAAACTGGGCCTTTTTAAAAGCAAGTTCAAATGACTGCACGGAAAGCAAGCATCATTGATTAGATGCCGGGGTGCTGCAGCAGAAGCCGAGGCGAGGCTGGAGGAAAAGGCAGGACAGGGCTTGGCCACAGCTCGGCCAAGTCTGGACTTTATCTTGGAAATCAGAACATGCCTCACTTTGGGCTCACTCTGTTGCTCAATGTGAGCATCGGATCTTGGCAGCTGCTCATTCAGACAGTCGTCAAGATGAGTCTTCAACACCAGAGTCTTCGGGAGGTCAGGAGGCTGCCGGCACCCAGGCAACTGCCGCTGTGCTCTGGGAAGGGGAGGCAGAGGGCGGGCGGGGCTGCTGGCCGTTTTGGAAGCTCAGGAAGAGGTAGGGACAGGGTGACCTGGAGCCCAGAGAGGCCAGCTTGCAGCATCCGTCCCAGCTGAAGCCAGAGTCCAGCTGTCCTGCTACCTATTAGGAGACACAAACTTTGCAAAGGCCCAGCCTGGCTCTGAAAACCAAATGTGGATGATTTCTACGCTCTGACTCACTCTTGGTAAAGAGCATTCATGGACCACATGCCACACAGCAAATTCGCATTTCCCGTTTCATTCCCTCCAGGTTCTCATCTGGTCTTGGGCCTGCAAAAAAGTGGGGTGGGACATGGAAAACAATGCGTCCTCAGCCTCAGGGTCCTGGCAGAGAAACAGAACAGAGGAAAATGATGGATGGGACAGAGACCTGGTGCTGCCCCTGGCTGGCGTCCCAGAGCCCGTCTCCCAGAGAGGACCCTCCTCCAGGCAGCCCCAGAAGACGGGTAGAAATTCAGAGCAAATCCTATAGCTTCTGTCCACAGAGAACTCAAACACACACCCACACACAGTCGCAAAACAAGAACAATGGAACAGTTAGGGCCAAACCCGGTACATATATTATCTCATCCAATCCTCACACTAAGCCTGAAATGTCAGTGCTATGCATCATTCTCATTTTACAGATGCGGAAGCTGAGGCCCAGAGAGGTGAAGTAACTTGCCTAAGGACACACAGCTAGTGAGTGGTAGAGGCCAGATTCATCCCTTGGTCTGCGAGAGGCTGACAGCACGCACAGTGGATAGACTTGCCATGTGTGGTCTTGACACGCACCTAGTGGAACCACCAGCGGTGTAGACCCGAGTGAACAAAGAATACAGCCACCATGGTGAAGTCATCTGCTTAAAGGCAGAAAGAGACAATTTTCTGAACGGAGAACCTGAAACCAGGGCCAAGCCCTCTGACCCTGGGAGGCTGCTGCTTTGGGGCAAGGTCGATTGAAGCTAGAGTGAAGTAGCCCCCCCTCAGACCCAGCACAGCGTCATGGTGGAGTTAAGCAGACCCCAAAAATAAAACCTTGTTCTTTGGCTGGGTGTGGTGGCTCACACCTGTAATCCCAGCATTTTGGGAGCCCGAGGTGGCAGATGGCTTGAGGTCAGGAGTTCAAAACCAGCCTAGCCAACATGGTGAAACCCCATCTCTACCAAAAAAATACAAAACGTAGCCGGGAGTGGGGGCATGCACCTGTAGTCCCAGCTATACTTGGGAGGCTGAGGTGGGAGAATTGGTTGAACCCAGAAGTGGAGGTTGCAGTGAGCTGACATTGTGCCACTGCACTCCAGCCTGGGCCACAGAGTGAGACCCTGGCTCAAAAACAGACTTTCATTCCCAGCCCGAGTGGATGCTGGCAGGGGTCTGCCTACCAAGACCAACTCAGTATCTGCACATATTAGGACCTAGACAACTTCCAGCTGCCAGGGCTGGTATCGCTATGCCTGAGAGCTTTACAATACACTGAGTTGAAGTGTCCCCTCAAAATCTATGCCAACTCAGAATGTCAGAATGTAACCTTATTTAGAAACAGGGTCTTTGTAGATGTGATTTGTTAAGATCATACTAATTGGTAAACGGACCAATTCAATGTATGGAGACATAATAACTCAACTCACAAGAGACTGATGTCTATACTGGGACACATATGTAGTGAGGCTCTGCCTTTCCAGGAACTGGAGTTGTCCCAGCTCCCAGGCACCTTTCTGGCTGGCTGACAGATATAAGGCAGCTTGAACATGGACCTACCCCAGCAATCAAAGTCTTGATGATCCTACAGCCTAAATACTGAATGTGTCCCCTTCTCCCATCCCCACCAAGGGCAGGGACTGGCTCTGTGTCGTTGAAGCTGCGTATCCAGGTCTGGCACAGTGTAGCTGTATACATTCAGGTAATGCCAACCGCTACACCAAGGTGACACACGGCAAGTCTATCCACTGCAGGCACTCAAGCTTTTGCCTGCTGCCAGTATCTTGCAGACCAAGGGACGAATCCAGCCTCCACAACTCACTGGCTGTGTGCCCTTGGACGAGTTACTTAACCTCTCTGGGCCTTAGCTTCCTCGTCCATAAAATGGGAATGACGCATAGCTCTGACGCTGTAGAATTACTGTGAGGACTGGTTGAGATACAGGTAAAGGATTTGGCCCTAAGTGCTCTATTGCTCCTGTTTTGTGACTCTGTGTGTGGGGGGGTGTGGTTGAGTTCTCTGTGGACAGAAGCTATAGGATTGGTTTTAAATTTCCTCCTGTCTTCCAGAGGAAGGTGCTCTCTGGTAGACAGGCTCTGAGATGCCAGCCAGGGGGTCTCTGTCGCATCCCATTCTTTTCCTCTATTCTGTTTCTTCCAAATCTTGGTGTCTCGTCACAGGTTTATGTCTCATGCCTGAACCCTTCCAATGTGAACGTCCCTGTTCATACATTAGCCTGGTCACATGGCAATTCAAGAGCCTGGGCTTCCTCCAGATGGGGCCTTGCTGTCCAGGGGGTGTCAGAGTCTTCAGACAGGAGAGGGGGAAAGACAGAACTGTGGCGAATACAACGCACTTCCTTGGTGAGAAGCAGCCACCACCTTCTTCTCACACCTTCTCCAGGAAGCACTGGTGGCCTGTTCCCACCCAGATGCAAAGACAGCTGGGAAATGTCCCTGGCCAGACAGCCACCCCCTAAGGACTGCTCCACACATGCAAACAGGCGCCCACGGCCAGCTGGCCACAGGTGCAGGATAAACGCTGGCTTGGTTCATTCATCAGTGCACCAACTCACGGATGACCACGCCAGCCGCTCGGAAGGGAGACTTTCTAGGCTGCTGTTGGAACGTCGAGCTGAATCAGAAACCCACATGATTAACCCGCGCGAGATAAGGATCTGGGGGAGAGTTCTCTGCTGACATATTTCCCTTTCGTGACCACTCTCCTCCCCACATGTCACCACCAGATGGCTCACCCACCTGGGGCGTCAGAGGAGTCCCAGAGGCCAGCGGCCCTCAGCCTCTGCCTCTCCCAGATGGAGAAACAGGCTGAGGGTGGGAGGGGATGTACCAAGAATGCAAGGCAAAGTCATTCGTGAAGGAGGAGCCAGAAGTAGCTGCCTGACCCCTAGGCCATCGCCAGGGCCAGGGACAGGCTGGGCCCTCATTGTTCAGCTAATGACTGCAACCCCAGGCCTGTGGAGCGTCTGTGTGGGGCCGCTGTGTAAACATTTCCTCTCTGGCAGAGCAGGAAATGAAGGGATGAGGAGGTCAAGTGACTTCACTGGGGCTCCCACTGCTCTGCCCGCCGTCCCCGCCCACCACCCTTCTCAAGTCCCCTGAGTCAGGTCAGAGCCATGGCCAGGCAGGTGTCCCCTGTTGCCCTCTGCACCCCAGGGTTGAATCTCGCTCTGCCACGTCCTGGCTGGGTGTTGGAGGGAAAGTTGCTCAGCTCTCCGGGCTTCAGATTCCTCACCCACTGAGGCCCTTCCTCCTGGTGTCAGGTAGTGAGGACGAAATGACACTGCGTGGCGAAGACTCTGGCATGGGCCTGGGAGACGATGGGCTGTCCGCAGTGCTTTTAAAAAGAGCATTTACTGGATTGCACACTTGTAGTGGTTGATTGGATGTTATGTGAATTTCACTCCAGTAAAAGAAAAAAGGATTTGTGTTTTTTTCCCGTCTGTGCCTCATCCCACTCACACTCACACATGCAACCTTGCAGTCATGCACTTGCACACATACTCTTGCACTCATGTACCCACACACTTACACATTCACACACTCGCTCACACTTGCACACTGACACAAGCACTAGCAGGTCCACTGTACCCCAGGAGGGAGCTAGAGACACAGGGAAGATGCTGAGATAATCCCCAAAACTCTCTCCCTGGAACCCCACTGTCCTTTCCAAAGGGCTGTCAGAGGAGAAATGCACTCATTGGATTAAGGGAGAGAACAGGACCCGGATGGAGGAGGCCAGGCTGGGTGCACTCTGATGAGTGGGGAAGAGGTAAGACACCAACCCCTAGGACCACGCCCAGACCTGCGGGACCACGGCCAGACCTGTCGGGCAGCCCTGCACAGTCCTGGGAGAGCGGGGGCGGCCAGGGCAGGAAGGGAGCTCTTGAGTGAGAGGGAAGAGTCCACCCTCATCTGTTATCACTTTGAAAACTCACATCTCTGCAAAGGTGGACTGTGTCCTCAGCCTGCTGCTGGGTAAACTGAGGCTTGGAGAAACAAACTGACCTCAGGTCACATGTCCAGTTAGTGGCAGCGCCTAGAATCGGCCTCAGTTCCACTCCACACCCAGAGATAAATGTTTACTGCAGATCCGCCTAGGTCCAGCACATCTGACATAATTCAGCTTTCAGAGGCTTGCACTGCCTGAGGCACCAGGCTAGAAGCCTTCCCCTCCCCAGGGACGCTGGACTTTTGTACTAAAAAGAACTTCAAGAGGAGTTAATCTGGTACCCCATTTAACAGAAGAGTAAACGGACCAGAGAGGTTAAGTGACTTGCCCAAGGTCTCACAGCTAATTAGGACCAGACTAGACACACAGCACAGGCTTCCTGAGTGCCCCCCTCCTCCCCCTGCCCCCCAGCAGGGTGATTCCCAGGCTCACTCTAGGTGTCTCCAGGGCAGCTCTGCTCCCACGGATTCTATGACCGTGACACCTGCAGGTGGTGCTGGGCTGCTCCGGATCCATCAGACCTTCCAGCACCTGTAGAAACCGAGTCCACTCCTAAGCTCGTCAAAAATCTGACCCACGCCAGCCGCAGGTCTTCAAAGTTCTGCAAAGAGAGAAGGTGCTTTGAAATCTAGGCAGTAACAGCGGCCCAAATGCCTGTGCATCAGATCAAGTGATTTCTTTTCCCCACTCACATAGACTGTGGGATTTTTTAAAAAATCTCCCATCGATTTCAGGATTTCAAAGAGGGGAAAAAGAAGCGAGCCCTTCAGGGCAGAGCAATTCCAAGCTGCTGGGAATCGGCTGCCCTCTGCTGGACAAATGGGGGTGTGGCCAACTTGATGGATTTTTGTTTGCAGGCGACTTAAAGAAATAGCTGAGCCCCTTTGCAATCCCCAAAATTACTTTGGATCCACCGTGATAGGATTTGTGCTTTTTATAGCAGCTGGATTTGCATTTTCTGAAAAACTAACAGCTTCCCAGAACCCAGAACGGCTTTCAAAGTATAACCTACTTTGCTTATTTGACCTGTGCCTTTATTAGACAACTGCTATGTCACCTGGACAAAGTAAACCCTGCCTGCCCTATGGACGGTGCCTGTTCTAGTTGGGGCCACAGACAGTACACAAATTAATGAAGCAATTAACCAAAAAGCCAGGCGTTTGTAAGTGCTGTGAAAAATAAAGCACTGAGGCAGCTACAGAGCAGCCAGGGGTGATGGCTGATGCTGTGTGATGGGCGAGAGGGGGGCAGGCAACTCTGAGCCAAGACCTAAATGCAGTGAGAGTGTCAGTCACCTGGCCGCTGGGGGAGGCTTCTCCTGGCAGAGGAAACAGGTGGTGCAAAGTCTTGGAGGATGGAGTGTTTTTGACTGGTTGAAGGGAGTATAAGGGAAGGCTGATGTGTCTGGGATGGAGGGACTGAAGGGAAGCAGGTAGAGACACGGTCAGGGGCCATCCTAACATTTGAATACTCCATGGACATTTGAGTCAGAGTTAGGTCCCAGTAAATACTGGAGAGAATCACTCCATCTCCAGGTGATGCTCCAGCTCCTGTGAATTGAGGGACTCGTTGAGGATGGGACCACAGCGGGAGGCTTGGGTGGGGCAAGGCTACAAACAGGAATCCCAGAGCTTCCGGGAACCAGGAGGACCTGGGAGATCGTCTGGTGAAGTCCAGCCTCCCCATCTTTCATCCTAGCAGTGGTGACAGCAGGTCTGAAGGAAGCACTGACCACCGTGCAGCCCCTTGTGCTGGCTTGAATGGTGACCCTCCAAATGCGCGTCCATCTGGAACCTCAGAATGCAGCCTTTTGGGGAAATAGGGCCGTTGCAGATGGAATTAGCTAAGAGGAGGTCACAGTGGAGCCGGGCAGGCCGTAAATCTGAGACTGGTGTCCTTGTAGGAAGTCCATAGAGAGACACACACACACAGAGAAGGCGAGGTGACGACGGAGGCAGAGACTCTGGGCAGTGCTGCCGCCAGCTAAGGAGATCCGACGAAGCCATCGGGTACCTGCAGCTGGAAGAGGGAGGAAGGAGTCGCTCCTAGGGCCTTCCGAGCAAGCATCGCCCAGCAGACACCTGCTTTTCAGGCTTCCAGCCTCCAGGCCTGTGAAATAATAAATCATTGCTGTTTTAAGCCACCAAGTTTAGGGTCATTTGGTACAGGGACCACAGAACACTCACATGCGTGACCACCCCCACGCAGCAGCCCCCACAGTGAGAACCCTCTCTCCTCCCATTTTACAGATAAGGAAGCAGAGGCTCCAGCAGGCTAAGGAACAAGTCAAGGTCCCTGAGCAGTGGTGGCAGTGCCTGTCCTAATCCCCAGGTAATTCGACTCCACACCAAATGGGCAGCTGCTCCCAGCGGGGGCCATGGGGGGAGCTGTTCAAGGTTGGTGGCTCCGTGCAGGAAGACAAGGAATGCTCTCAGCTCCTGCTTTAACAAAGCAGAAAGACCTGCCTTCTGGGCATCAGCCGTCTCCCCACTTGCCTGGCTGCTGTTGCCCTCGGAGCTGCACCCTCCTGCTTCGGCCCAGAGGAAAGGGATGAGATTGACAGACCCTGAACAAACACCCCAGGCTGCAAAACAGGGAAGCAGCACCAGCCTCCCCCACCAGGTGTCTGGGGCAATCTACCACCTCGCTCCCTATCGCAGGTGCTCAGGTGCCATAAATCACATGGCTCGGTGCTTTGGACAAACAACGATAGCCCTGCCCAGGTGCTGTGCTTTGGCCAGGTACTTAAGGACTGAGCACTGTGGACGCTTCCTCACATCGAAGAATCCCTGTGATGATCCCATGCAGCCGGCAGTTAAGGAATGACCTGGTTTGCCCATTCGATCGCTCTGCACTGCATTTGTATTGGGCACCTATGCTCTGTGGCGCCTGGTTCTAGGCACTGGGGATGCAGCTGTGGCTAGGAGAGAAACTCGATGAGAAGCTGAGAATCAGAGAGGTTCAGCAACTTGCCTAAGGTCACACAGTTCCCTCTGCGTGGACCTCGGCTGCCTATGAACTGCTGCTCACTGGGGGAGTGTGGCGGAAGTCATGCCTTCTCTGCCAGTCCCCAAGGCCCTCACGCTTTGAGGAGGCCCAACCTGGGCACGTGGAAAGGCCAGGAAAGAAGAACTGAGCCCACCCGCTCCAGATGGCAGCCTGGCTGAGTCCCGGCCGAGCCTCAGCTGAGGCCACGGGGAACAGCGACATACCATCCTTCCAAGCCCTGCCCAAATTGCAGAAGAATGAGAAAATCAGTTACTGCTGTTTTCAATGCTAAGCTTTGAGGTGGCGTTACATGAACTCTTAGTGTCATTGCCCTGAGCCTCTGACCGCAGTCCTGGCCACAGCCTCTCCCTGGCTCTCGGGCCAGGCTCAGCTTCTGTGTTCTGGCTGCCACCTGGTCACCCACGTAGAGGTAGCCCTTGTGGAAAGCTGCACCCGGGGAGTGAACAGCCTTCTGGGAGTTTCTGAGCATGCAGGGTGGGGCGGGCTTCCTCTCCACATCTCAGGTTCTCCCCCAGCTTCTTCTAAATTCCGCCCAGCCACGCCTTGCTGCCTCGCTCGCCTGTCCCCCTCACCCGCCCCAAATCCGGCCAGGCTGGGCCAGCTGTGCCGGGCAGAGGCTCCGGGGTCCAAGGCCACCCGCCGTCCTCATGCGGCTTCCTCTCAGGAAAGGGCCCTGTCTGCCTCTGGGTTAGGTGGTTATGACAAATGGAGAGCAGCTGACCCCTGGCCCCAGTGTCAGAGGCCACCAGCTTGCACCTAGGGCCAGGCAGCAGCTGTGAGCTCCAGCCAGGACCCGCTCAGGCTGGCACTTGCTCAGCACATGGGTCGCTTGGATGGACAGGAGACAGGGAGGGCGTTTCTCTTACAGCAGAGACCAGAGTGGCCACAGCAGCTGCACCGACCTCGCTGGGGACCTGTGAGAAACGCAGCCTCAGGCCACCCAGACCTACTGACTCGGGTTCTGGGCTCTTAACTCGCTGCCCTACAGGCTCCTGTGCACAGCATGGAGTGAAACTCAGCCTTGAAGCCCGACTCTGGGGCCATCCATGGCTCCCAACCCAACCCCACAGCCCATGTCCACCACTGACTCTGCAGGCTGGGGCCGGCAGAGCATCCAGAGAATCACTGCAAAGGACACCCGTAGGTGGGAAAACAGCCCAGCACCTGCCGCACGGCAGCGCCCCGAAATGACAGCGTTAGCCAAACGGCAGTGCTTATCACATAATAAAGAAGGAAAATGTGTAAGGTGGAACCACATAAAATTGCCACTATTTGTCTATTCATGATGTAGAGAAATGGTAATTTCAAATACTTGAGGCCAAAATTTATTTTATAAAACAGATGATTGCTTTCATATATATTATATAGCATATATTATATTATATATTAACTATATTTAATACTATATTAATCATAAATTGTAATACTGTTAAACAACTATAATCAATTATGATACAGGTTAATAATTATGATAGCAATGTGTTCCAATGCCCTTCTTTCTAAATAATGGTTTTATTGAGTCATAAATTTACATACCATAAGCTTCTCCCATTTAAAGTGTACAAACCAGTGGTTTTTAGTACATTCACAGAGTTGTGTGGCCATTAGCACTGTGCAATTTTGGAACATTTTCATCACCCCAGAAAGAAACCCTGGACCCATTAGCTGTCACTCCCATCCCCGCAGTTCCCCAGGCAATGGTGATCATGCATCTGCCTTCTGTCTCTACAAACTGGCCTGTTCTGGACATGCGTAGCAATGGAATCACACATGTGTGTCTGGCTTTGCTCATGGAGCATCAGTTCTTCAAGGTTCATGCATGTTGTAGCACGTGTTCATTCCTTTTCATGGCTGAGTAATATTCCATTGCACAGACTTGCCACATTTTTATTCATGCACCTGCCGGTGGGGGATGGGGCTGCTTCCACTTTGGACTATTGTGAGTAGTTTTGCTGTGAACATTCCCATACAAGTTTCTGGGAGGATGGATGTTTTTCTTTCTCTAGTTTTCACCTCTCCTAGAAACCCAGAAGAGAAACTATTGGCTCCAAGAGCAAGTACATTTAGCATTTTGAGAGCTGCAGCATAATGGGAGTGATAAACAGCGCTAACACCTACTTATGCTTAACGTTCCACTCTGAAACTTCAGGTAGGGTGTGTCTAATCCCCACATTCACTGTATGAAATAGGTGGCCTGGTGTAGTGGCTCACACCTGTAATCCCAACACTTCGGGAGGCCAATGAGGGGCGGATCACCTGAGGTCGAGAGTTCGGGACCAGTCTGACCAACATGGTGAAACCCCATCTCTACTAAAAATGCAAATTAGCTGGGCATGGTGACAGGCACCTGTAATCCAGTTACTCAGGAGGCTGAGGCAGGAAAATCGCTTGAACCCAAGTGGCAGAGGTTGCAGTGAGCCATGATTGCGCCACTGCACTCCAGCCTGGGTGACAAGAGGAA